>ML783997.1:0-12245 GCA_009831015.1 Picea engelmannii
AAAACGATGTCGAACCTACCAGCATATTATTTGAAGGTGGTCCTTGACTCCCTGCTCCAAATAAACTATGGTGTGTAGGTGGCCTGATGGACTGTTGATGGGTACCACTGACCGAAGGGGACGAAGGAGGTATATGACCTCCCTCGTAAGGGAAAGCGTTAAAAGGAGTTGAAGTTCCCTCCATGTGGCCTTGCAAAGGAGCGTTAGAGATCCCTACCCCCAAACCTAAAGTCTGTGAAGTGGAGTAGGGAAGTACAGGACTTGTACCTTAGCTAGGCATCCCATATGAGAACGGAGGGTATGTCGCACTAGGTGTGAAAGGGGTTGTGGCCACTGCCATAGACAGGATCGGACCACTGTGTGAGGTAGAGGTGTTCGAGACCATGGTGGCTCGGACCAGTGACAGTGGGTTAAGAGGTGGAAACTCTCCTGTGGTGACAACCGTAGTGGGAATTGAAGAATTCCCAGAAGGAGTGACAACATTTGTTTCCATTGCTGCGTGCGACACTGTCTGGCACTCATAAGGGTGAATCGGTACAATGATGGGTGCCGAAAGATCAGTGGTTGGAGTTTCAGATGGACAAAGAGATTTCACTCCAAAGTCTAAAATAGTCGTTTCCTCCGGATGTTGGTTGGGTACAATTTCTTATGACCTGGTCACTTCAAAAGACACTTGTTGGTATAGCTTTCGCCTTAGTAGTGGCGGAGGTGGCTCCAGTGTAACCGGTGATAGGCCCAGAAGGCTTCATGACCAGCAGAGCTCATGATCCTCCACTGTGTGAGAAGATCAAAGACACCCTAGGGCTTTCTATTCATTCAAAAAACAACACACGCTACAAATATCCCTCCAAGATAAAGCAAGCAAACACTAAACTAATTGCAAGAACAGTTACAACAACCAACACTAGAGAAACTTACTGGTGCAAGTGCAACTCGAACATGGAAGCACCCTCTGGGTATACTCTACAAAGTGTGGCCCGATGTTTATCCTAGGTACTGTGGTATACCCCCGCAGTCACCTGTGTATGTCTTCAAAAACATAGGCAACTAGGTTGCCAGTGCACGAACAGTCACCAGGCAGGTACAGTCGAAAGTCGGGTAGACGACAATGAGCAGGGTATCGAGCCCAAAACCTATCAAGGGTATCGAAGGCAAGTGGTCTGGAAGACAACTGAGGACCTCGAATGGATTCGAGACCCACGAAGCTCTGTGTCAAATGAAATCGACAGAATCCCAAGATAAGCCCTCTATATGTGTTCTCCACTACGATTGGTCCAACTTTGGAGGGGTTATCTCCACTACCTTTCCACATGTGACCTCGTGTTTAGCCCCTGTGTTAGAGGGGGATCACAAATAAATTTCACGATACTGGACTTTGACACTCCCTAACTCAAACTCCAATGTTTGATTTTAATGGCCTTGAAGAGTTTCCTCTCCAACCTAATTCAAGGCCCTAACACTAAACTAGTTGGTTGACCCTACAAACATAAAAAGTCTAATGAATTTTAGATTTAGCGCTAATTTTTATGGCTTGTCTTAAGTCAATTTTTATGAAAGTGAAACTAGTGATGTTTGAAAGACGAAAGCAAAATAAACAGAAAGTTGGAAACAAAATACCTTCACTTAACTCAAATCTTAAACAACTTTTCAAACTTAAAAAATTTCTAAGATCTTTGAATAGAAAACTCAAAGCAGGATTTCACTCGACTACGAGCTACTTATGATCTAAGTAAACTGTCAAGAACTTATGAAAGAAAAGACTTTTCCCTGGTTACTAATGCAAGACAACAGTTTTTAACCAAACAAAGAAATAAAAGTTTTTTTTTTATTTGAATGCTCACAAAGCAACAAGGAAAAATATCAACAAGTCAAAACCAAGAAAACTTCTGGCCTAAGCGCAGATCGCAAAGAGTCACGTTAAAAATCACACACAAGCAAATTAAAATAGGACTCTCATTATTCTCTAAAAACCCTATAAAAAAAAAATAGGAAAACTTCTTAATGAAAAAGAAAGTTATTGTTGTGATCAAACCTAAGTTACTGACCGCTATGATTGAGACCCAAAAACCTAAGAGGTATAACTCTTGTCAAAGGAAAGGATGACTGCCTCACCTTCAACAAAAAAATCTCCACAAGCACACTGCTGACAGTTCAACAGCAAGTGTGTGCACGTGAGTTGTGTAAAGTAAGAGCATGTGTACACACGGGCTGGCCTTATACAGGTCGTGTGTATCCCTGAAACTCTAAGACAAATGAAAGGACAAGCAATCCAGCCCAGGCAGAGACCACTGGTACTGAGAATGAGGATCTCTTGAAGACTCAGACACTTACTTTAACAAAAAAAAGAAAACAATTCAAGGAAAACTTCATAGAACAAACCAATCTGAGGTGAAACCTAAGCTATAGACTGCAAACAACAAAGACTAGAAAGAGTTCCATAAAACCCCTGAGAAGGACTATTTCTGGCAGGGGAGAGGATGACTTCCTCTCTAAAATAAATTTTTTGGAATCATACACGCGACTGACACTTCCTTAGCTAGCGTGTACACGCGTGCTGTGAGAAGCTAGGGCGAAGGTACACATGTGCAAACCTTATACAGGCCACGTGTACCTCTGTGGGTCTCGGAAAAGCAAAAAAATGCAGTCAAGCAAATAAACAGAGATAACTGGTATGGAAGACCAGAATCTCTGTTAGCTCAGACTTTTGCAAAAACTTTAAAAACAAGGAATGAAACCAGTTCTTAAAAATACCCAAAAAATATTCCCAGAAACCCTAGAGATCCCCAGTATGGTCGCCAATTCTGTTGTGAGTGGGAAATCCCTCTACGGACTAGCACTTAGGGTTTTATCAAGCATGTAGAAAAGACCTAAAGATTCCTACTTTCTACCATCATCCTGGACCTAATCCCCATTATTCTTAAGCAAATACGTAGTTAAGAATATCAAGTGAGCATACCTTATTTCGGGTGTTTGATATCGATCATTCTCTACGCTTAGTCACTCTTTGACTGCATCTCTCCTCCCAAGGCTAATCTACATTCACACAAGACAAACAAAGAACTCCACATGCATTTGATCTACAGATTAATGGGTTAGAGATTTAATCAATATGTACACAATAAACCATGAAAACCTCATATGGTGGGACGGGAAAAGTACTTCTTTATTATTGACTTCAATAAATCAACTTACAATGATGAAGTCGGCCACTGCTCCACGAACCTGGTCTTGGGCTCCTCTTCAACTGTCCTCCAACTTCTTTTCTCTATATTTCTCTTTGCACAAGGATGGCTAAAGGTTGGTACAAATGGAATGCGCAATTGGGTATAGTTTCTTTACTATGATTCTCCTCTTCCAAATGGGACCCCTAACCCTTCTTTTATAGGCTAGAAGAAGCTAGGTATTTGGTCAAACTTTCAGCCATGCATGGCCGAAAGGTTTAGTTAACTTACCCAAAGTTGTGTGTTCCGTTAGCAACTTTCCTTTTTTGATGCTTTTGTAGGTACACGCAGGATGTCTTGGGTCAACTAGCGTGTACACGCGTGCAGTAAAGTATCAAGGTGCGTGGGCCTTTATAAAAGGGGTTTTTAAGAAGAGTTGTTCAGCAATGTTTTGGAAAAGAAAGAATATGAGATGGCCTGATGTCAGGTAAGCATGTCTGGTGCAAATTAGGGTTATAACAGTGCTAATGAAGGTCGACCCATCGGTATCCACGTATTCTGAGGTAGGATATTTACTTGTGATCCAAATTCAACAACTTCCTGGTTAATTAATACCCCATAAATTTCTAAGTCGACCCATGGGTCATAATATTTATTCTTAAAGGAAAGTTTCCTGAAATATTTAAATGGCCTTTGTCCTTCTTTATACTCTCTGAGTATATTAAGCAAATATAGCAATTGACTAATTGAGTGTTTTTATTTTAATATCTGTAAGAATTCTTGTACAATGTCTTCATTTTGTCTTCCTCTATTTGGTTGATCTTGATTATAATTTTTGAAGAATTTAAGCACTTCCCTCATAATATATTCTTCTTTGTATGGGTTTTGAAACTGACTAGAATTCCCTAGTTGTCGATCTCGTAAGAGGATATTATTAATATCTTGTCGTGCGCTTGATCTAGTAATGATATGTAAGTTCTTTGAATTTAACACTTCTTCTTTGGACACTATGTGTAGAAAGTTTACATTCTTTTTGGTCACGATCTTATCAAGTATTATTGAACATTCTTCTAGTGAATGATCGTCGACACCACAAATGTTACAAAACTTCAAGTCGACCTGATATTTTATTATGCAGTTGGGGATAATGTGGTCTTATTTCTAGCAATTGTAACAGTAAGGTTGACCTCAACCTCGACCTCGAACTTGGAATCAGACTCAATCGCGACCGCCTCAACCTCGACCATAGAAATCAATTCTTCTCTCATAGTCATTATTCTGATCATTTTCTTATGTATGATAGATTGTTTTTGCATTTCTATTTCATGCATTTAGTCATCATTCTGATGTTCTATGGTTTTGAATTTTGAAAATATGACACCACTTGGTATTTTTCAAGTTGTGTGGACAATATTGCACAGTATGGTCGGTTAGAGTTTCACATATGTTACAGTATGTCTCAACTTTCACGCGTCGTGCATCTTCTACTCCTGGTACTTAATTTTTGAGGCTACAAGTATATTTGGTGTGACCATCTTCACAACATGTGGTACACCACAACTCATTTCTTATTAAAGTTAGAGTATTTATGGTCTATTGTATATGTTCTAGTATTTCTTCTAGTATTTCTATCAACGAGGAAGTCAATGGGCCATTATCATCCAACTCAACACATTGTGCTTTCTGTAATGCATCTTCACATGAGGTTATCTCGTAGTGTCATAATGGATTTCTGATCCGTTGTAGTAACTGAATACATAGCATTGTACTAGTAGAATTTGATCGACTGTCGATGGGATTTGGCTAAGTATATCTTTGAATATTTTATCGTATTCATGGACGGTCTCACCTGGTCATTGCTTTATTTCTTTCAGTTTTTGTGTGGCCAAATGTGTAACATCTTGGACCTTGAAAAATGATAAAAAATTCTCTTTATTTATGATTTTGCGTGGTTCTGACTTCCTCTGAAATTCATGAACCAAGTTAGATCCTAGTGTCGAAGAGTAGCACCAAATTGTGAGATATGCTTATCTTCATCTGTGATGTCTGATGCATCCCATATTTTTTCACATACAAAACAATGTCCTCTTGGATCCTTGTCTCCTTCATAAAGGGGAATATTATTAAGTCTTGTGGCTGCTTTTTTAAGAACACTAGATTTTTGCGATCCTCGACTTATCACACTTTTCGACTGGGATGTCATATTCTTATTTGGTTGTTCTTCTACCGACTTGTATGTCGATTTTTCTTTTGACACATAGTATTCGAGGAGTAATTGCTTGTTTCTTTCACTACGAGTTACTTATTCAATATGACACATTTGACCTTTATATTCGACGAAACATCCTTCTATTGGACATGTCGGTTCACAACTATAATATATTATATTTTGTTCTCTTGATATGAGATTTGGTAAGGGGGGCGAGTCTATGAGATCCTTTATATGAATAAGAATTGTATCGACTTAATTTATTTTTGGATCGACAATGAGCATGTCATGTAAATTCCCATGCTCATCGGTTCTATACCACAATTTTGCAGATTGTTCATCGATCTGAAGTCTTTGTTGTATGAATTGTCTAATTCAAGGGATGGTTTCTTAAACATGAGAGCATATCATTGGTCCTGTCTCTTTGTAATCCATGCTTTCAGATTATTTTTTTGGTTGATGGGTGCCCATGCTAGCCTCTATCAACATTGCTTCATTAATTCTGTCAGAGATCATCGTGGTTGTTGTTATTTCTAGTTCAATTTCTTTCAGACTTAGACTGCTCATGTTCTCTATCAGGATGATCTTCTTCGACCATTTTTCTATTCAAATTCCATTTGTTCCAAAGGCTGTGAATCTCCTCTTTTTTCTTTTGTCTCTTTCCCCCCTCCAATATTTGGATGTCGGACGTTTATTTGTAAATTTTCTTTCCTCTCGAATACATTTATGCTTCAGTCAAAAAAACGTTGGTATGCTCTTTTCTTATGGCATCTCATGGATCATCTGACCCTCAATCGTCTCCCCGAGTTACTCGAAGTCGGTGAGGATGGTCATGCTTATTTTCTCAAAAATTAGTCCTATGCTTGTTTTTTATTTTTTCAACTTGCTTCTAGGAATTTCACCCATTTTTTGGCTCTCTTCCCAGTGGCTATTTTGTGGTGGTGTACCAAGTCGAAGTCGTAATTCAACAATGTTTCCTACGCCTTTGTCGAGCAAGAATATATGAAGCAGTCTGGGAATGGTGCACAAAAATTAGTCGTGTAGCTCTATGTAGAATTTTTCTTTTATTGTGTCAAGGGACATCCGATCCTCAATAACTTGTTCGGTGATGTAATATTAAGAAATTATTTCAATCCACTCTTGTAGTTTCATTCGAACTAAATTTGAAACTTTGAGTGTCAACTTTTCTTTAGGAGTTAGTTTACGCATTACCATATTTGTTGATGTATTCGAACAAGGATTGTGGGATAGCTTCTAGAAATATTTTGTGCATCTCTGAGAAAAATTGTGATCATGCTTCAGCTAGCAACATGTTGTTTCTTCTTGCGTAATTCTTAATGTAATTTTCAATTTTTCACTCCCACCATTCACATATGTCTTGTAAAGATATCATCTATGTGATATTTTTCATGCCCAAGTTTAAAACTACTGGCAACAGAACCAATGTTGTAATCTAGAGGAAAGTAGGGAAATGTCACTAGTAGTTCAGTACATAATAAATCATAGGATCACATGTATATACATATAGTCAAATTCATACACAAAGTAGTGGAATCCCAAAGAACAACACTTTATTAGATAGATGAATAAATATAGCACAATGGAGACATCTTCTCTGGTACATGTTTGTTTATTTATGCCTACATATTCAATTACTAGGAAGTTGTAACTACTTAACTGTCTGGGTCAATCGGTTAACAGAACTCTTGACCGACTTATACTTTCAACTTTGGCAGTCGACTGACTAACTCTTAGTCAATTTTTGGGTCTATTCGAAAGAGTCGACTAGCCCCTACAACACATATTATGCATTATCCATTCATCTATTGTGTGTGTAGTTCATGTTAATTAACATTCAATATACTCTATGCGCAACATTTTCCCACTTAACATTCATTCATTCATCATTTACTTAAGTTCTCATAACCATGACAGCATACATCAGTGACATATTCATAATACTAAGCATTTATCATCATTTCGCAATAACATTAAACAACATAAACATAACATACAAACACATCAAGACACAAGGTTTTAATGTGGTTCACCCCAAAAAATCTATGTCCATAATGTTTGGCTTCTTATATTAGCCATTTATAGTCTCCTTACAGTTGTGCATTGCGCTTACAAAAATATGCAACAGTAACCATTACTCAAACATGCCTAGTCGTTATGTTGCAGTGCGAGCCGAACTCCTGAAAACCTCAGTCATTACTCAAAACACTCAAACACTTATTCAATTCTTCACTCAATATTTCTCTCCAAAAATCATTATCGTCTCCCTTCTACCCAAAAACCCATTACAATTTATAGGTTTACACTAGGGCTAAGCTCGTTACAAAGAGGACAAAATGTCCCAAAATCCTAACTA
This sequence comes from Picea engelmannii, assembly GCA_009831015.1. NCBI lineage: Eukaryota > Viridiplantae > Streptophyta > Pinopsida > Pinales > Pinaceae > Picea > Picea engelmannii. The sequence goes on from ML783997.1 coordinate 7,745, forward strand.
ATTTCTACCTTTTGTGCACTGCCTCCCGAACATGCTCCAGCTACCTTGCGCACGCATTTCTCCTTAACCAAAAATTTGTGTGATCCGTTCCTACACGATTCCGAAGACTTCTCCAAAATAACCTGCTCCAACATTAAGATATGGGTCAAAAGATCAAGGTAAATGCTCTATTCAATTATGAATGATAGGCCAATATCATAGCAGATGATCTAGTTAGCAAGCTTGGTTTTGAGTTTCATGATCATCTAAGCCTATATCCATTGGGAAGGGTGAATAAGGATGTAGAGATCAAAGTCACTAAAAATAGTGTAAGATTAATTTTTCTATAACTGTATATTTTGTTTATGAAGTGGAATTAGATGTAGTGCACCTTGATGTGTGTGGTGTGGTGTTTGGAATCCCCTACATGTATATAATGGATGTGATATTCATGCAGAGAGAAAAAAAAATAGGACATGACCAAGGATGGTAAGTATTACATCATCAATGCACACAAAGGCAAGTCAAACATCTCTCTAGTAAGTTCTAACCAAGCCAAAAATTTGATCAGTTCTAGTAAGAATTATGTATTGCTTTTCTTAAGAGAGAATCAGTCAGGGGAGGAATCAGTGAGAGTAAAATCATCCCTGGAGAGGTGTACCAAAAAGTAGAAACAACAATTGGAGTAGTAGTTGCAGGCATTCAATGGAGAGTGTCATGAGCCTAAAGCGATACCACCTAAGAGGGAACTAGAGAATGAGATACAATTCTTGTGTGACTCTTGATTACCAACTATTGGTTTGTATAGATGCCATAGGTAAATGGTATTCATCTCTTATAAAGAGAATAGAATTAGCCTTTGCATTCTCATAAAATTGGGATGTCTCTTTCCAAACTACTTTATTGTACACAAAAGAGGAGAAATCCCTCAGTTGCACATCCCCCGCGTGAGGGTTTGGATTCCAATGAGATTTATTTCATTATAAAATTGAATCGATATACTTCACATAGTAGATACTAATCATGAAGTGATGTTAAGGAAAAAAATCAAGAAATTCTTCTGATGTATGAATATTGGTAAAACACCATGGTGTTTCCCTATGGATTCATAACTTCATCCATCTCTCATGAAGAAAAATACCATAAATTCTAGATGGGGTCTACAGGACAATCATTGAAGTGCAAGTCCACATATATGTTGTAGTTGTTGTTGGAAATGTGCCATTTTTTCCTTGTAGTATTAAATTTCAGCCTTCTATTTGTTCTCCTAGACAATATACATTTGGAACCATCTTTCTTTTAGCCTCTGGATATATTTTCTATGGATCTCCTTTTCTATCACTCTTAAGTAAAACAATTCATCTTGATTATGCCAATTAGGGATATCAACCAATATGTATCTATTTCCGATCACATCATCTAAGATAGCATTGATAAATTTGTCATCAAATGAAATGATATTCTCTGATTTTGGACTGGAATTGTCATTTGTATTGGGATCCTATGATGAGGCATCCTCTTCATGCAACAATTCCTCAGGTTCATTTTGATAAATACATGTTGGCATGCCATTAGGGTCTTCATAAACATCCTCATCCTTGTGATGTTTTTCTAAAATATGTTCATTGTTATGCATGGGAATGTTTTCATCGTGTCCTATGACCCTATTTTCATCATTGTCTATGGTGCCATCCATATTTTCCTCTATTGTAACAGGATGGCCCTCAAAATTTATTGCTTCGAGTAGAAGATCTATATTAGAGGTTTAATTTTTATACTTTTGGAGCTTCTTTTTTAGTTTCAAATTCTTATTTTGGAGTCTTTCAATGAATTTAACAAACTTCAAATATGGAGGCCTTTGATACAGATTAGATTTACATATAATTGGAATTCAACCCTTACCTTTATGTTTGAGTTTCCTCTTGTTAATGGGAGATATATGTGTTATCCCTATGGAGGGATTGATAGGTTCAAGAATTATAGGTTGGGCACCCACGTCCTTTATTTCATCATTAAATTATTTTGTTTTAGTCTCCTTAAACTGATCAGACTCACATTCAATAGTCTCATGAACATGTTATTTTCCTTTTTGATCATGGGTCTTCAAACCCTGGCGTCAATTTTCCTTTTTTTCTATAGCAATATTGGACTCCTATCATTTCCTCTGACAAAAAATCCTCAGCATGTTATGATATGAGTCCATGGTTACCATGTCGGCATATTTATTACAGGAATATAGAAGGCAAATTATTTGTTTGTCATTGATGGCAAGCTCAGCCTGACGATGATGAACAAGAGAAAGTGGCAAGACTAGCAGTGCAACGATGATCACATGGAAAGATAAGAACCGTAAACTCCGGGAGTCAAGGAAGAAACTCACGGAAAAAAATCCCGAAATGCGATAGATCAGAGCATGTCAAAGACTCCATTTTGGAGTTTTGCAGACCAGGAAATTGGATTTTTGGATACCGGGAGTTGGAGGAGTCAAGAGTCAAGATTCTTCATCACAGGAGTCTCAAAGACGCGAAATGTGAAACACCGAAACCCCGAAACAGTCACATGAACAAAGAGTTTCGCAGACCGGGAAATAACTACATTTCGAAGTTCCAGATACCGAGAGTTGGAGGAGTCAAGAGTCCAGACTCTTCATCACAGGAGTCCTAAAGTCGCAAAATGCGAAACGCCGAAATCCCTAAACAGAAACATCAACAAAGAGTTTCATGGATCGGGAAATAACTCCATTTCAAAGTTTCAGGTACTGGGAGTTGGAGTGTCAAAACACTTCACCACAGGAATGTCGAAATGCTAAAATGTCGAAATGTGAAAAACACCATTTGGTGTAGGTTTCGGTTACTAGGAGTTGGAGTGTCGAAACACTTCACCACAAAAATCATGAAATGCCGAAATACAAAATTACGACATGGAGTTTCGGGGATCGAGACATGGAGTTTCAGAGTTTCGGGGATTGTTACATGGAGCGTCAAGATATCTCATCACAAGAATTGTCGAAATCGTGAAATGTTGAAAGGGACTATTGTGAGTCTCGAAGACTTGAAGGGAAAAACGATGAAATCCCTCCAGCCATTCGATTAGGAAAAGAAGGAATCAGATTATGAAGTTTTGTGCACCATTGATCTGGATCCATTTCGGGGATCACGACTTGGAGAGTCGAGATGCTTCGCAATAGGAATTCTTGACATGAGAAATCGCAAATTGTCGAAATACGAAATGCGAAAGACATTCTGTTTCTTGTAATCCAACAGTGCAGGTGAATTCGAATATGATCGGAGGGATATTGTTTCACCTCACAATTAATTGATCAGTTATGATTCAATTAGCAAAACTGATTCATGATTCTTGATCAGTTGGTGATTCAGTTGCTGAGGCATGTGTGAATAAAAGAAGATATGAGGCGATTGTGCAAGGTTGGTCGTTCTGAATGAAAAATGAGTTGAACTGTAAGAAAGGGAAAAACACAGTATGTGCAGTGTGAAATAAAACTTAGAGATGAGTAATAGATGAGGAATAGAGAGAAGCAAGAGAAGAATTGCAGAACAGCTTGAAGCAGAGAAGAATTGCAGAACAGACAGAGGAAGAGAAGAATTGCAAAACAATCAGAAGTAGACCAGATTTACAAAACAGAGAAGAAGTGGTAAGAATCGATTTATCTGTGTTGTTGGTTATTCAATCATTTATTTATAATCATGGAGGTAGGGTGGTGCTAGGGAGGACTATTTTCCTCAGAGGTTCAAGTGGGTGCTTGAACATGGGGAATTGTATCTTCCATATGGTTGCAACTAGAAAAACTAGGGTGGCAGGGTGGTGCAAGGGAGAATAGTTTTTCTCTGTTATACAGGTTGGTGCCTGTGTGACTGGAAGTTGGTGCTTCCATCCAGTTGGTGTTGGAACACTTAGGAATTTATTGCTTCCTTCTAGTGGGTGCTAGAGAAACTAGAGAGTTGGTGCTCTCAAACAAGTTGGAGCTTGTAAAACAGAGGTAGTAGCCTCACATTGAGTTGGTGCTCAATTATAGATGATGTACAGAACTTAAAAGATTGCCTATCATTTTGAAGAAGAAGAGGTTTTCTCCCTTTATGGGTTTCCTCGTGAAAATATGTCTCTTTGTATATCTTATGTGTGAGTGATGCTCATTATTTATGTTGTCCATATGTAGTATAATATTGATGGTCACTTGGAGAAAGATTAAAAATGATTTAATTGAATTAAAATTGTTTAAGCATAGTAACAACTGATTCACCCCCCCCCTCTCAGTTGTCTTAGTAATTTCAAAAATTGGTATCAGATCAGGTTCCTTTTATTTAAAGGTAGATATGTAAGCTTAAACATGACAATTCATGAAGGGACTTTAGCCAATAAGCCTCCTATGTTTGATGGAACAAATTTTTCCTTTTGGAAGGTTAGAATGAGAACATACCTAATGGCCTTAGGTGTTGATGTTTGGGATGTAGTAGAGACTAGATACATAAAGCCTGTTGTGCTAGCTTCCAAGGATGATAAGTTA
>ML783997.1:12345-37431 GCA_009831015.1 Picea engelmannii
GGTATGCACAAGTTGAAGGTCGGGACTTTGATGAAACTTTTGCACCAGTGGCAAGATTGGAAGCCATCAGAATGTTTCTTACTTATTCATGTCATAAGAACTTTAAAGTTTATCATATGGATGTTAAGTCAGTATTTCTTAATCGATATCTAGAGGAAGAAGTATATATGGAGCAAACTGAAGGATTCTCATTGACAGATAATCCTAATTATGTTTGCAAGCTGAAGAAGGCCTTATATGGACTGAAAAAAGCACCAAGAGCTTGGTATTATAGACTGGACAAATTTTACAAGACAAAGGGTTCAAGAAAGGTATTGTTGACAGCAACCTTTACATTAAGTTTGAAGGTGATAATTTACTAGTTGTTTTGGTTTATGTAGATGATATTATTTTTGGTTGTACTAATGAATCATTTGTCCAGTGGTTTGCTAACTCTATGCAAATAGAATTTGAGATTCTCATGATAGGAGAACTATCATATTTTCTTGGTTTACAAGTAAATCAAAGTTCTGCAGGAATATTTATCTCTCAAGAAAAATATTTGAAAGAGATGTTGAAGAAATTTCAGATGGAGGATTCCTCTCCTGTTAGCACACCTATGGTGGTTGGTTGCAAGCTCAGTAAAGATGATATATCATAGGATGTTGATCAAAGGACATGTCGCTCTATGATAGGCAGTCTTATGTACATCAAAGCATCCCATCCTGATATAATGCAAGCTATTGGAATGGTAGGTTGTTATCAGTCTGCTCCTAAACAAAGTCATTTGGTAGTTGTCACAAGGATATTCAAATACTTGAAGGGAACAATGACTTATGGTCTGTGGCATCCCAGAAATCATAATTTTCAGTTAATCTCTTATTCAGATGTAGATTGGGAAAACTGTGTTGATGAGAGAAAAAGCACCAGTGGAGGAGCATTCTTCCTGGGTCACTCATTAGTAGCATGGCTTAGTAAAAATCAAGGATCTATTTTCTTATCAACTACATAAGAAGAGTACATTTTTGCTGCTACTTGTTGCACTCAGATTTTATGGATGATACAAACTCTTGCAGATTTGAAGGTAAACTATATTGATCCGATTACAGTTCACTGTGATAAAACCAATGCCATTAGTGTCTCCAAGAATCTTGTTCTTCATTCCAAGACTAAGCATATCCCAATAAAATACCATTTTCTCAGAGAACAAGTTACAAACAGAGTTGTTCAGCTAAATTATATCCCTTCCACAGAATAGATAGTTGATATCTTTACTAAGCCATTAGCAGCAACCCCTTTTGGATATCTTCATCAAAGGTTGGGGGTTATAAATTCTTTCGTCTAATCTGTTCACCTGGTCAAGGGGAGTTCTTATTGAATATCTATTGTATTTCTAAGTTGCTCATAGTTGAGAGGGGGAGTATGTACTACAACAGCTCAGGGGGAGCGTGTTTCTTCTTTGAAATTGATGTCAAAGGGGGAGAAAGTGTGGTAATTTCAAGGATGCTACAGTGGTATAGTTGGATGTTCGTAATTTCAAGGATGCTACAGTGGTATAGTTGGATGTTCTTCAAGGTTGCCATCAATGCCAAAGGGGGAGATTGTTGGCATATTTATTACGGGCAGACAGAAGGCAGAGTATTTGTTTGTCATTGATGGCAAGCTCATATCGATGATGATGAACAAGAGAAAATGGCAAGACCAGCAGCACAACGATGATCGCATGGCAAGATCAGAACCGTAAACTCCAGGAGTCAAGGAAGAAACTCACAGTAGACAATACCAAAATGTGATAGATCAGAGCATGTCAAAGACTCCATTTCAGAGTTTCACAGACCGAGAAATTAGATTTTTGGATACCAGGAGTTGGAGGAGTCAAGAGTCAAGACTCTTCATCATAGGAGTCCCGAAGTCGCGAAATGTGAAACTCTAAAATCCTGAAACAAGCACATCAACAAAGAGTTTCGCAGACCAAGAAATAACTCCATTTCAGAGTTCTGGATACTAGGAGTTGGGGGAGTCAAGAGTCGATACTCTTCATCAAAGGAGTCTCAAAGTCGCAAAATGCGAAACGCCAAAATCCTGAAACAGACAAATCAACAAAGAGTTTCGCAGACCAGGAAATAACTCCATTTCGAAGTTCCGGATTCCGGGAGTTGGAGTGTCAAAACACTTCACCATAGGAATGTTGAAATGCCAAAATGAGAAAAATACCTTTTGGTGTAGCTTTCGGTTACCGAGAGTTGGAGTGTCAAAACACTTCACCACAAAAATCGTAAAATTCCAAAATGCAAAATTGCAACATGGAGTTTCAGGGATCGTGACATGGAGTTTCAGAGTTCCATGGATTGCAACAGGGAGCATCAAGATATCTCATCACAAGAATTGTCAAAATTGTGAAATGTTGAAAGGGACTATTGTGAGTCTCGAAGGGAAAAATGTCGAAATCCCATCAGTCGTTCGATTAGGAAAAAAAGGGATCAGATTATGAAGTTTTGTCGACCGTTGATCTGTATCCATTTCGAGGATCACGACTTGGAGATTCGAGATTCTTCGCAACAGGAATTCACGATATGCGAAATCGCGAATTGCCAAAATACGAAATGTGAAATACATTTTGTTTTTTGTAATCCAATAGTGCAGGTGAATTCAAATATGATCAGAGGGCTATTGTTTCACCTCACAGTTAATTGATCAGTCAAGATTCAATTAGAAAAATTTATTCATGATTATTGATCGGTTGGCGATTCAGTTGTTGAGGCATGTGTGAATAAAAGAAGATATGAGACGACTATACAAGGTTGGTCGTTCTGAATGAAAAATGAGTTGAACTGTAAGAAAGGGAAAATTAAAGTATGCGCAATGTGAGATAAAACTCAGAGATTAGTAATAGATGAGGAATAGATAGAAGCAAGAGCAGAATTGCAGAACAGCTTGAAGCAGAGCAGAATTGCAGAACAGACAGAGGAAGAGAAGAATTGCAGAACAGTTAGAAGAAGACCAGATTTACAGAACAGAGAAGAAGTGGTAAGAATCGATTTATCTATGTTGTTGGTTATTCAATCATTTAGTTATAATCAAGGAGGTAGGGTGGTGCTATGGAGGACTATTTTCATCAGAGGTTCAAGTGGGTGCTTGAACATACGGATCTGTAGCTTCCATCTGGTTGCAACCAGAAAAACCAAGGTGGTAGGGTTGTGCAAGGGAGAACAGTTGTTCTCTGTTATATAGGCTGGTGCATGTGTGACTGGAAGTTGGTGCTTCCATCCAGTTGGTGTTGGAACACTTAGGGAGTTGTTGCTTACTTCTAGTGGGTGCTAGAGAAACCAAAGAGTTGGTGCTCTCAAACAAGTTAGAGCTTGTAAAACAGAGGTAGTAGCCTCACATTGATTTGGTTCTCAATTATAGATGATGTACAGAATTTAAAAGACTGCCTATCATTTCACAGAAGAAGAGGTTTTCTCCCTTTATGGGTTTCCTCGTGAAAATCTGTCTCTATGTATATCTTATGTGTGAGTGATGCTCATTATTTATGTATTCCATATGTAGTATAATATTGATAGTCACTTGGAGAAAGATTAAAAATGGTTTAATTGAATTAAAATTGTTTAAGCACAGTAACAACTGATTCACCCCCCCTCTCAGTTGTCTTAGTAATTTCAATATACCATAATACGGGGTGTCAAATTTGAAGTTTCTCCTCAAACATTTTTCTTTGGATATGGATGGACAAAGGGTGGTAAAACCCTAGCCCTAGATTTTCGACTTAATATTCTTCCAAACATCAACATGCTCCAATTCCACCCTCTCTCTCTAGTTTCACTAAAAATGACCGTTTTCACTAAACCATGGTGATACATACCCATCCCAAGCTCTTGCTTTCATTGCACTAGGGTAGCCATCTTGGTGAGACTGTTCTGCAAATAGAAGGGAAGATTTACAAGTTGTTGGTTCTTGTTGTCTTTCTACTTCTTCTTTACAGTCTGAGTTTGTATTGACCCAGGGTTCATGTCTATTCGGGTTTCCAACAAATCCTCTAAAACTATCATCCCTCCTAGTAAACCAGAAGGAAACACGGCACACAAAATGCATTGCGCAGTCTCACCCAAGATAGATTTAATGGGTGGATGTAAGACTCGGGTGTTTACAGCCTAGGATTGAGTGTGAGATAAGAGAGCTATATATTGAACCATTTATTATAACTTGTAAACATAATATGTTGTTAATATACTGTTATCGACAAATAAGAAGGAAATATAGCAACTCATTCATTCAACATAATAATAACGGTTGAAGACAATAAAGATATGCATGCATTCATCACATAACACAGATGTTACAGTGGTTCACCCTCTCATGGTCTACATCCACAAAGATTTGGCACTCATCTCTTTTATTATAGTATTTCTGCATCTACAGCGTCGTGCCCTTACAACTCTTCTCGGTCGGGTAAGATCTATACGAGGTAGACTAGATCACACAAGGCTCCACATCCTGTAATATAACCCTCATAATATTCCCTCCTTCATCCTCTCATTCTCAACAACTTATACAAAATAGATCATAAAGAACAATATTACATATTGCATCAACTCATGCATAACTACAATGACAACAATAATCTGAACCAACCCCTTATGAAAACTAAGTATCCATATTTATACATTTTTGTCTCTTCATCCATTTACAATACCTTATCAAAACCCTAACCCTACCATCATTAGGTCTTCCTCACATGCGTGTGTGTTGTTCTTCCTTCCAGTTTCCTCTTTCCTTATGCATGCTTTCTTTCATGCATGCATGTTGTGTTTCCTTCCAATTGTCACTTTCCTTGTGCACACTTTCTTTCCCAAAAATGCCTTACTTTTCCACTTCATCCTGCTTCCAATAGGCCCCCAATATTGACATGTGGCTCATCCAAAGCCACCTAACCTTTGTGTTCTTCCTCAATCTCTTTGGTGATCACCTGAAACTTTTCCTTGATCTTTGTTTCCTCTGTCTGTGCCTGCGCAGTATTCTCCTTGAGTGTGTCCACTATTTGGACTGCAATTTCATTGTTGATCAATTCAACGCACTTTGGTTGGGTCTATGCTATATGTGCCTTAGCTTCCTCTTCTTGTCCCAATACTTCTGCTACCCATTCTTGCAATGGTTCCATTTGAGCCTGTCACTCTTGTTTTTTTGTTTGCTTAGTGGTTAGCTCTACTTGCAATTTCTTCATGTCCTATGCCCCTTTGACGAATTTTGTGATTGGCATTGTCATTTTCGTCTGCTTGAGGTATTGGACCGTTGTGTTGATCCTTTATTCTTCCTTGTCTCACTTTCATACCTATTGATCCTCCTCTAACTTAGTCCACAGTTGTGTTGCTTTATCGAACAAGTCAGTTGTTGTGTTGACATGTTGCTCTATCTTCTGTAGCTGTCGATTACTTCCTGCTTCCTTTTCTCCTTCACCACTAGTGGAGTGGTTGGTGCGAGTTTCTCCTAGAGATTCTCGATCTCCTTTTGATATTGATCAATTGCCTGCGCAATCTGATCAATATTTTCTGCTGCTATGATTTCATCCCTCCGCGCGGCCTGTGGAATCTTCTCGTAAGTTCCTACCAATTTCTACTCCAATCCTTTTATGCACTCCCTTTCCTCCTGGGTCTCAAATTTATCCTGCTCATAGACTATTTCCAGTGTGCCCCACTTCTCTATTTCTCACTGCAATTCAACTAAGTCTTTGTGTGCGTGAGATAGTACCTCGTGGTTTACACTAACCTACAACTTGTGTAGTGCCCTGGTTGGCATCTGCTTCAACACCAGTTGGATTTGTCTTAATTCCTTCAGGGGTTTCTACCCCACAATCTCATCCATGTGCATCATATTGGGTGTGATGTGGAATGTTGATTTCAGGTGCGGTAATGGGTGGACTAGATCTCATTCTTCTACTTCCACTCTTTCCTCCATCTGCGGTGCTGATGGTTCTATTCCCCTGCTCCTTATTATCTTCACTTCCCCGATTTTCTTGAGGAGATGTTGCATGTGTTCCAATTCCTCTTGAATCCTATCCCTGTGGTGCTTGGCATGGTCGAAATCTTCAGATAGACAATCCTGGACCATTCAGGCTATCATTTCTCCATCGTCATCTGTGATTGTATACTTTGGTGGTGTTATGTGTCCCTTCATTTTCTTGTGTGCACCTCTTGTCTGCATGGTTGTCCTCTTGTTTCCCCCTGGTTCCTGTGAGTTAGGACTTGGGGTGGTCTCCTACGCTAACTAAGCTTGTTTCTATTGTTCTTTAGTCAACTGCATATTCTCCTTCTTCCCCTTCTGGGGACCTATCTTCACTGGCCCTTCGTTTGTCTGTGTTGTTTTCATCTGGCCCGTTCTTGATTTCTTGGGCACTTGGATTTCCTGAGGCTACGTTTCTACCTGCCCTGCCTCTTCTTCTATTGTTCTTTCTGGCACATCCTGGGTGATGGTTGGAATCCTCCATTCATCTTCCCAGTCTTTGATTACCAAGTTGATGTCACCCTCTGTGATGTAGTAGCACATATGTAGCCACTGCTTAGCGGTATCCTTGCATGCCTGTATCCACATTGTATGTCATGTGGCCATGAAGTTGGTGATGTCCTCATATCGTGCAACAGCCTCTGGTGTTATACTCCACATTTTGGAGATGGATTCCTCCAAGTCGCATATGTATCCTTCAAATATGGACGTGTTCATCCTTTTGTGTTGATCATCTGACCTGGCTCTGAGCAATAAATATCTCGCTCCCTAATTTGGTTTGGGTCTGGTACAAAACTTTACATACCTTGGCTCTTTCCATCCCATCAAGGCTATTAATGTGATCAACCATTAATAGTGAAACTATGTGCCTAGATCCTACGCATCCTTGTAGTCGTCTAGGAAAAAGTTCAAGAGATATGGTGCCCAGCTCATGGTCATTTCTTCTGCACATTGCGCTGCAACTGTGACAACCCCAGGTGGAACTTCCTCCCTGAGGAATTTTCTCGAAAAATTACAGGCTAAGATTTTTGCGCAAAATTGTGTTGTGGCATCGTTGATCCTATTGATAATGATGTCCCTTGTCCCCCTGTTGGTGCCATACTTTTTCATCATCTCTTCTTCTAGCACTTTCTCCCTGGATTTGTCATCCAGAAACTGCATGGGATCCATGCCCGAAGATAGAAATCCTGATATTCTCATGATAAGCTCTACATCTATCGAGACGAGCTTGTCCAACCAGATGTCCCCGCCATGTGTGACTATTAAAAGTTGTTTTACACACCCGATTTTGTACTGACCTCTACCAAAATGTGGTATGTCCACCAGACCTAAAATTCTTGTCTTCTCCAACCCTATTTCCCATTGAAGTGGTTGGTCAATCAGTTCCCCAAACTGATTCATGCCCACAGACTATATGTATACCCTCTTTGCAAGTTTTGAAAACTTGTCTGTGTCTGCTATATCATGGTCTAAGTATTTGAGCTTCCCTATATGACCCAGCAGGTCTGGTCCTACATGTACCCCATCTGGCATATGCAGTAGAATGATTTCTAAGGAAAGTTTCTTGTGAGGTGACCTGGGTATTTGTATCTTTTCTTTCTTCGATGGTGGTGGATGGATCGAGGTTCGAGCAGCCTCCGGTTATTCCTCAGTATACCATTCCGGCCAACCCATGACATATTCTACTATTCCTTCTAGTGGGTGGTCTGATATGGTCGTTTGAGACTCATCTGACTCAATTTTTGCTTCCAGATTTGACGTCGTTCCATTGACTTTCAGAGCTGCTTCAGTGTTCTCTAGTTGCACCTCCTTCAATTTTTTTTTGTCCTAGTTTGGTTGCTCCTGTACCTCTATCGGTATATCTATATTCGTGCCCTCTGATGCTGCCTATTGGGTTTCCTCCACTATCAGTGTGGGGTTTACCGGTGTTGTGTCTGGATATGGGATTTCATCGACATTGACGATCTCCATTGGACGTTGTTCACCTTCTTCCATTTGTACTCGTGACCTGGTCTGAACTCTGGTCTTTCTGGAGATTTGGCTCACTTCTGCATTCTTGGGCGGTGCCATGGTGGTGAATGTCGAACGTTTTTTGGGTTTTAATGCTCTATGTGGCCTCTATGAACTCGCTCTGTGTTTTTCAACCTCTATCGCTCTCTGTTTTCTCTCTTTTCGCAAATGGACTATTTGCTCCTGCATCTGTGTGTTGTATGGACTTTCCATGAATCTTGTCAAGGACACTTTCTTAATTGTGGGTTCAATGCACCTGCAACAGTTTTGTACTTGCCATTAATCTGCTTTACCACCTCCAGTTGGCGTGATTAATGTGGTGTCCCATCAATCCTTTTCATCCTTTAATTCCACCTAACATTGTCTTATCGTACTGCTTTTGACAACTTTCCTTTTCCTGCTTGTTTCCATTTGTAGGTGACCATTTTCCTTCTCCTCACCGAGTTTGTGCTCCTAAGTGTGCGTGCTCTTTCTTTCTTCGGTGCACTGTGCTTTTGTTGGTACTCTTTATAGTTCTACTGTTTTCGTTTTTTTTTTTTACTGCGCGGTGGGTGGTCAACTGTCCTTGTAGAGATTTAGTCAGCTCCCATTGATCATCCCTCTGAGTTTTGCACCTGATAATTCTCTTAACTATACATATCCTCCATTTGTGACATATTTTACCTCGTATGGTCCTAGCCAATGCATTCTTAGATTTCTTGGGTGCTGAAACAATTTGATGTCATACACTAGTACTAGATATCCTTCCTTGAAAGTTTTCTTCTTTATGTATCTATCATGCCAAGCTTTGTCCCTTGCTTTCTGAACTTGTTTGTAGAATCCTGCTAAGATCTGATCTTCTTCCATGGTCATTAACTGATTCAGTCTCTCCTGTATTGCGCCTCATTATGTCATTTGTGTAATTGTTGCTACGCGTAAGCTTGGTACTAAATATTCTAATGGAACCATTGCTTCTTGGCCATAGACCAGTTCAAATGGCGTGTGCCTTGTAAAAGTTTTGCACATAGTCCTATAGGCCCATAATATTGTTGGTATTTTGAGGTCCCAGACTTCCCTATTGACGTTACATATATTTTTCAGTGCGTTCTCCAATATTTTGTTAAATGCTTCCATTGTGCCATTTGTCTGTAGGTGATATGGTGTGCTCTTCTAATGATGGACTTCAAACTCTTCAGTCATAGCATTGATGGTGTTGTTTATGAAGTGTGTGTCTTGGTCACTCATCAAAACTCTTGGGCACCCAAATCTAGTGATTACTTGTTCAAAAAAAAAATTGTTGTTGTTTCTGCACTGCAATCCTTCACTGGTGCAGCCTCTGCCCATCTTGTTAGGTACTCTGTCATGGTGATAATGTACCTAGTTCCTATTCTTTTTGTTGGTGGATTGATTGGTCCCACGAAGTCTATTTCCCACTTATCAAATACCTGCAATGTTACTTGTGGTCGTAATGGCATCTCGTCCCTTCTGTTGGGTTTGCCTACCCTTTGACAGACATCGCATCTTTGGCAGTACTCCTTTGAGTCTCTATGAATTGTTGGCCACCATATTCCTATGTGCAATACCTTTTTCACGGTAGCTTTCCCTACGTAATGTCCTCATGTTATTCCTTCATGAGATTCTACTAAAACTCGTGGTATTTCATGTTCTAACACATACCTTCACAAGATGCTATCTATGCCCATTTTGTATAAGTGTCCTGCAATCAGTTGATAGTTTGCGGCGCAGACTACCAGGTGTTTCTTCTGTGTGGTGTTATATTCTTGCAGCATAGTACCTATGCTCAAGTACTGAATGATACCTGTGAAGTGTTCATCAGCGATCTAGACTAAAAATAACTGGGCATATGGGAAGTTGTCTTCTAAATTCATAGGTTCTTCTCCATTTGTGACCCTTGAAAAGTGGTCAGGTCCTGCATTCAATTTTCCTAGCTTGACTATTACTTCAAAGTAAAATTCTTTAAATAGTAGCAACCATCGACAGATTCTCCCCCCCCAACACTGGCTTGTTGACTAGGTATTTTAGGGATAATTGATCTGTGAACATCGTAAAGTGTTTTCCTAATAAGTAGTGTCTGAACTTTTGCAGTGCGTAGACCATAGCTAGGCCTTCCCTTTCTATAGTGTTATAGTTCTGCTCTGATTCTGACAACTTCCTTCTTGTAAATGCTATCATGTGATCCAAGTCTCCTACTCCTAGCTACATTAAGATAGCTCCAAGTGTTATGGTTGATGCGTCCACATGGTTGTGGAATGTCTTCTCCCAATCGAGAAAAACAAATATTGGTGTGGTGACCATATTTTCCTTCAAGGTATCTAGACCATGTTGGCACTCGTTGTTCCATTGAAACTTTGTTGTCTTTCCTTAACATATTTTCCATTGGTGTAGTAATCTATGCGTACCCTTTGATAAATTTCCTGTAGTATCCTGTGTGTCCCAATGTCGCTCTTAGCTGACAGACTGTTTTTGGTGGTGGAAAGTAAAAAATTACTACAATCTTTGAAGGATCTACTAATAAACCTTGTTTGCATACGATATGGCCCAATAGTATCCCAAACGGTGTTCTAAATATGCATTTCTTTATGTTTAGTGATATCTGGCATTGTCTGCATCTTTCCAACATTAGTCATAAGACTTCTACATGTTCTTTCAAAAAACTGTAGATTGTCCAATCATGCAAGTATACTTTGAGAAACTGGTGGATGAATTCCTTAAATGCTACGATGACTACTCTAGAAAATATTGTTGGTGCATTCTTTGGTCCAAACGGCATGATTGTGTAGTAGTAGGATCCCCATTCTGTCGCAAATGTGGTCTTGTATCTGTCTTCTTGTTCTATCTTGATCTGATGGTAGCCTAAGAATCCATCAGTGAACAAATAAGCTTCATGTCCTCGTACATTCTCTAACACCTCATCCATGAAAGGTATAGGGAATGGGTCATGTAGGCATGCATCGTTCAACTTCCTCAAGTCGACACATATCCTTATCCCTCCTTGTTTCTTTTCCTTTACTACCATCGGGCTTATCCATTCTGATTCTTTGATCGGTTCTATGATGTTGGCTTCGAGCATCCTGTCGATCTCAACTTTGACCTTCTTCTTATATATTGGGTTCAGTCTATATGGTCATTGTCTTATCGATCTTTATTCAGTTCTAAGTGGTATCTTCATCTCTCCTAACTCTCTATCTATACCCTTCATCTCTGTAAATGTTGTGGGAAACAAGTCGGTGTATTCGCGCAATAACTTTGTTATGATTTCCATTGTTTTCTCATCCCAATAATCTCCAATGTTGGCCATCTTGGGATTCTTGATTGTCCCAATGTTGACTTTCTCTACTTTGATCAATGCGGAAATGAATTATGATTCTATGGGTGGTCCTTCCACGTCTCTTTCACCTTTTTATTTTTCAATCTAAATATCATGTGGATCGTCTTCATCTGGTGCTTCCTCTAACACATGGTAACACAACACACAGAATGTGTTGCGCAGTCTCACCTGAGATAGCTTTAATGGGTGGTTGTAAGACTCAGGTGTTTACAGCCTAGGATAGAGTGTGAGATAAGAGAGTTATATATTGAACCATTTATTATAAATTTTAAACATAATAATAATAAGAGGGAAATATAACAACTCATTCATTCAACATAATAATAACAGCTGAAGACAATAAATATATGCATGCATTCATGACCAACACCTTATGATACCTAAGTATCTATATTTATACATTTATGGTTCTTCAGTCATTTACAATACCTTACCAAAACCCTAAACCTACCATCGTTACGTCTTCCTCACATGTGCATGTTTTTTTCTTCCTTCCAGCATTCACTTTCCTTTTGCACGCTTTCTTGCATGTGTGCGTGTTGTGTTTCCTTCTAGATGGTGCTTTCTTTATGCACGCTTTCTTTCCCAAAAATGCCTTACTTTTTCACTTCAACCTGCTTCCAATAGTTCTTTAAATGCAACATCAAATGAATATAGTAATAATACACCATACTCTACCTCCCTTCGCATGTTATAAATTTCTAGAGATGGTAAGCCACTTCCTTGCATGGGGAAGCCAATAAACTCCTAGAAACTCCCTTCCAAAAATCCTTTATTCACATAGTAGGTTTAAGATACTGGGTGCAACTACCAAGAGGTAGTTTAACATTCTTTGACCATCACTCTCAATTTTGTGGAAACCTTATTTCCTTTGCAATAGAAGCCTTTGTGACCTCAATATTTGATCCCAAAACCTCAGTTTTCACTTCATCAAATGATTGAGCCAACTCTAGTGTTACCTGGGAATTACCACCCTGGAAAAATTGTAGGAATTGAATTCATCCTACCCATGCAAAGATATCCAATATTTCAGGTTCAGCAGCCAAGGAATTGATATTATATGGCTCAGTTATGTTGGTGTTTCCACCCATAGTGCTCTGAATTTTGAATTGTATGTTGACTGGTATGCAAGATAACTTAGAAATTAGAGTGAAATGCAATGTATTCCCACCAAAGTTAATGGAATTGGATCAATAATGAATTTTAGTAGTGGCACTGAGAGTATACAATAGTATTCTAACCACGAATTGTTGTTAAAATGATGCTATATGTTGGAACACGCCTAATTTTGATCTTTGAATTTTATATTTTACCTCTTAGAAATAAAAGTTTTTACCCAAAAAGAAAAAAAACTTAGAGAGTTGCCTTCTTAACTTTTCAAATTCATTGGTTGTTATTTAACAATAAACCACATACAGTATTTGTCGTTGATGAGTTTCCTTAAGTTGATCGAATGATCCTGATGATCTCTGAAGTTTTGGAGCCGCATGAGTTTTAAAGAGTAGGTCTCTAACGGACGCTTCGGAGCTCTGCTCTTAGGATGTTCCAACAAGTATAAACTGTAAAAACCCTGAAACTATGAAACCCGAAGATAAAATCTCGTGATAAATCCTAAAGAACTCGCGAACACGATTCATAAAACACATGTCTTTTAAATATTTCATGGGATGACATGTGGCACTTATTTTTTACATTTTCGTTGGATGATTCACACGTTTTCAAGTGACATGTGGCACCTCTCTTTTCATGACATGTCATCCAGAATGAATTCATATCTACCACATCACTCTAGGAGATGGCCTTTCGGGAGTTTAATAAAGAGTGAGTTTACAAATCACCAAAGTATCAAAATGTTGAAGTATTGGACATTTCAAAAAATTAAAAAGGAGTAAGTAAAACATTCGATAACAGAGGTTAATCGCGATTAGGAGTTAATTAATTTCTTTACAATTCAGATTTCGGAAAGTTTCCCTTGTGTTATATTAAAAACCTCTAAATTTCAAACTTCTGAAACAATTGAAGTTAATGCAATGTTTTAAACATGATTAATTAAGATTTAAAATCAATTACTCAAAGATTAACTCCTCCGCGGATTTGGAATTCGGGAGGTTTCCACCCTGTCACATCCAAAACTCCCAAATATGAACCATTGAAGTATTGATGGAATTTATGATTGATTAAGGATAATGATTTCAAACGAGGATTGTGGATTGCCAGGTAGTCAATTCCATTAATGTTAATAAATTCTTTGTCAGTAGGGCTATACAAAGATCAATAAACTTTTTGAATAAAATCACTTTTGAATTTCAAAGTCATTTTTATCATTTGCAGTTAGCAGTTTTATCCAGTGTAGGACTCACAGACTACTTATGTAACAGGATTGTACGAGATGGACATATGATGTTTGATATTGAAATCTTGAGTGATCTTCTGAGTGAGATGGGATGAGAACTGGACACCCTAGTTAGTAACAATATCAGGAGGAACCCCACAAAAAACAACATTTTTTTAGTAGAGGAAGTCAAATACTACTTGCTCGGTGGCATTAGACAGATCTTTAGCTTCAACCCACTTGGTCACATAACCA
The DNA here is from genome assembly GCA_009831015.1 of Picea engelmannii. Lineage (NCBI taxonomy): Eukaryota > Viridiplantae > Streptophyta > Pinopsida > Pinales > Pinaceae > Picea > Picea engelmannii. The sequence goes on from ML783997.1 coordinate 26,247, forward strand.
GTGCACACCTGGATGTACACTTTTTTTTCTTGAAGGAGGGTTGATTGGCCCTACAAAATCAAGGACTCGCTTCTCAATTGGATCTATAAAAATATAATATTGCAGTGGCATATCATTCGATTGGACCGATCAACCCACTCGTTAACAATTATTGCATCTTTTTACATGCTTCTTGGCATCCCTAAAGATGGTAGCTCAATAGTTTCCTAGATGGATCACTTTGTTTTCAATTCTTTTGTGAGAAAAATTTCCTCCGAAAGGATTATCATGGGAAGCCTTAAGAATTTCATAGATCTCATCCTCTCTAACACACCACCAAATAACAAGATTGCTATAGCGGGAAAACCCCCTTATGGACTACACTAGGATTCAACATGTAGACAGATCTAACCATCTAAAAGTCTCCTACTTTTTATAACTACCCCGACCATACCCCACATTCATGCATAAAATACAAAGTAAAGGGATCTAGTAACTCTACCTTAAACTCAGCATCCAGTGTCGAAATTTTTGCATTTGATTGCTCCTCGACTACAAGTCTCCTTCCAAGGCTGACCTGTATTCACAGAAAGACAAACAAGAAACTATGAACATGCATCTCATATATGAATTAGTGGGTTAGATGGCATAATTAAACATGAATCAAACATAAAGATTGAACACATCATATGGCGGGATAGAAAAGTATTCCTTTTATTAGAATCACAAAGTTTACTTACAATGAGATCAGCGACTGCTCCTCGAACCTGGTTCGGGATCCTCTTAACCAAGATCCAATCGCGCTTCCACGTATCTTTCTCCTCTCAAACTTCTCTCTAAGGAAATGAAATAGGCTTATAATGGAGGAAAAAGACAAGAATGGGCAATTCTGGCACAAAACTCACAAGGTGGATGCAAATTCTTGGGGCAAGGAGGGGATATGAAATGAGAAACATTTCATTGTTCTTATGCTTATGTATGGAATGATACCCCAACACCTCCTTTTATATGACAAAAGGATGGTTATTCGGTTGGGTGACGGGCTATAGGTGGTGGGACAATTGGAAAACTATCTAATAGCCCGTAATCTCAATGAATTCCTTGCAACTTTTTAATTTTTGAAAATTTTGTGGGCATACGCGGGTTGTAATGGTGCAGCTAGCATACGTACATGGGAATTAATGGTGCAGATAGAGTACATACACGGGTAGTAATGGTGCAGGGCATGTACATCTTCAAAAATAGTGTTTTTAAGAAGACTTGCTCAGTGATGGCTTGGAAAAAATAGCAAGTAAGATGGCCTGATGCCAAGTATGCATGTATGGTGAAATTTAGGGTTATAATAGATGCCCCCTAATGTGTGAGGTCATAAGATCATCTGATGGCCGAAATGCATTACAAATCTTCGCCAACGTAGGAAGCGAGTGAGCTCAGGACGAGAGTTCGGGAGGTGCCATATGCAAAATAGAAATTGTCTCACTGAGGTGGGAATACCCATGCTCGGGAGGAAATAAATCATGGTTTCCAATCAAATACATTATAGATCCATGTAATATAACTATATAAAGTGTAGTCGCAAGAAATAAACAGTGGATCTACATCTCAAAATCAAAGATATACATGTATAGTATCCATCTTCAAGAGCCCAAATAATGTCTGATGGTTGGAGATGAGGCCTTCAGAGCTCGAAAAACAAATTCAAGATCTTCAAAACTTGGGTAGGAGTGTAATGTGATTGTATGACTTCACTACCTAGAGGTATTTGATGGCTCGTCGTAAATAGATAATAGGATCTCGGTAATCAGGCAGAGAACTTCATTGATTTCAAACAAGGACTTGATTGGACTTTTGGGATGGTTGGGCATGAGTTCAAGAGATAAAATGCAGAAGGGATGACTCAAGCTAAGTAAAAACTTCCCTTGGACAATAGCATGACAGATGATCAGACCCAGGTAGCATGACATTGACATAAGTTCATGATGCAGGAGGCAACGCAAACTCTCCATATGTTTGGAAGAATAACCAAACGGAGGAGGAAACAATTATATGTTACGAGAATAGCTTCCTAAGGTCATATTAAATCCCAATGCTTGATGAAAAACAAAAGGATGTGCTTTTTCCAAGGGCAACTCATTGTGCTACCATAAAAAGAAAATACTTTTCCCATCCTCTTTTTGGGGTATATTTGATTTTTTTTGTCTTTTTCAATGTTTTGAAGAGCTTGAAAAAGAATAAAATAATGCTACATTACAAAGGATAAACGAGAGTCGTAGGCATACTAGTTCCAAGCGCAAGGAACACAATAATGTTCATAGCAAGGATACATGTGAGGGAAAAGGACACTCGGGAAAAATTTCTCCATGGGTCAAGGTGTCAGGTCGTAGAGGAAAAGTTCTACAAGGCTTGTGTATAGGGCATGCTTCAAAGGTTCAGTTGAGAGCAACATGGAGACAACATTAGGACAAATACATAGAGGTGCAACTGTGATTAGCAAGACACGATGAAACCCCCTTCAATGTATTTTTCACGAGCCCAGAGAAGGTCATCTTGATGGTTTTTCATTTTTAGAGAGTCTGAAAAGCCGTAAAAGAAAACTCCACTGGGGTACCTTTTTCGAAGATAGTCTAGTCGACTCGAAAAAGGGATAAAATAGCACTGAAAATATGTCTATTCAGAACCATTTTAACGAGTGTGACATAGACAAGATCACTCAGAAATCTTTTCAATTTTAAGGAGTCTGAAAAGAGATTAACTATGGACTCACAACCTTTTTCTAGATTTAGTCTCCTTAGCCCAAAAATGTATAAAATCTACTGAGGAGAAATCTCCTGGCGAGACGAATCTCCCGAGGTGTACATTTTTCCTCCTTAATGTAAAGGCTGAAAAAGGGGTAAACTCATGCCAGTAGATGTTTTTTGGTACCAATTAATGAGTGTGAAAGAACAAGGTCACGCAACGATCTTTTCAATTTTACGGAGTCTGAAAAGAGCTTAACTATGGACTTCGTTTTGTATTATGTTTTGGACCAATTTAACAAGTGTGAAGGAACAAGGTCACTCGGCAATCTTTTCAATTTTAGGGAGTCTGAAAAGAGCTTAACTATGGACTCTGTGGGGGTTCCTTTTTCGTAAATTTAGTCCCTCGGGCCCGAAAAAGGGTTAAACTTATACCTGATAATACTCTTCTAGTGAACCGAAGTTCCTAGAGTATACCTTTGTTCATACAATTGACCATTCAGACTGAAAAAGACGTAAACTACCGCTGGATAGATGTGCCTTCAAATTTTAGTTTGGTGAGCGTGAAGGACAACAAGATCGCTAGGTAATATTTTCATGTTTAGAGGGTTTGAAAAGGGATTAAAAGAATACCCATCTTTTGGGAGTCCTAAGGGTGAGGCCAAGAGTGATTAAGATCATATATATGAGGTTCAAACTCGTAATCATGACAGTACTAACAAGGACTCCCGAGCCTAAAGTCATTAATGACAGCATGGACACCAAAATGCAACCAGGATATAGCTAGAGCATCCATGTGAAGGTAGGATTTACCACTAAATTACGACACTTCTAAAATAGAAATGATCATTATGTGTCACAATTTGGTGGGTTCGATCCTATGGTAAAGCAGAAAACACAACAAGATGCAGAAAGTGGAGGTGGAATCCTAGCTTAAATGGAAAAAGTTGGAAAAATAACTTTTACCAACGGACCTTAAAAGGTGACCCATCTCCCAAAAAGTTTTCCAAACCAAAAGTAAAGTGTCTCATAACATCCAATGAGAAACTCAAGAACCATTCTTAATGATTTTCAAGCCAGAAAAAATGACAAAAAGGTCCAAAAGTGGCAAAAAAGGTCCAAAAAGTGGCAAAAAAGGCCAAAAAAGTCTATAAATAGAAGTTGGCAGCTCATTTTCACCATTGCAAATTGAGAATTGACAAAAAAGCCAAAAATACCCCTTTGCTAAAAGAGTTGATTATGGGAGCTTCATAGGACGAAACGAACTTCCGCTTGGACCAAGTAAGTACAAACTAGCTCCTCTTGCAATTCAATACTTCTTTCTTGCATTACTTTTGGTTTTTAGGGGGGGCACGCACTCCTAAAAAAGGGAGGCCCTGCATGTACGTGGGTTGTCCAAGGACATCTCGCATATTCCCACAGGTAGAAAACACTCTGCCCACGTGCATACGCGACTGTTCTCACTACAACCCGCGTACACCCTCAAAAAGGTAAGAAAAAAGAAATACAATATCTTACTTTCTCTCTGGACTTGTCATTGATAGGATGTATGTCCACTGGAGAGAGAGGGAGCATGAAGACATTTATTCTTTGGTTAAACACCATTTAACTGAGACACAACCAATTATGCATCTAAGTAGACCCGGAGGTGAGAGATACCATGCGACAAATCATCATGAAGCAACTCTATCATTGCGTTGTACTCAGTGACATTGTTTGTGGCATCACCTAGACAGATACCTTCAGAAGATAGCAAGTAGCCTTGAGGTATGAATATCACCCAAGATGCAAAAGAGAGCCTCTGAGTGTGTCGGCTAGCATCGTCCATGAACCCAACAAACACCTTTGATTCACTTGACATATTCCACAGTGAAAAAGATGACATCAAAAATGACACGTCCATAAAACAACAGACAAAGAAACTAAATGTATAAGATCTATACATATGTACAAGAATTCACCCAAGGAAACTGACCTATGAGTAATACTTCTTGAGGTAGAGCCCATTTCTAGGCTTCGCTAAAGAGTTCCCCTCAAATTCAACCAGATGATAAGAACCCTTCTTTAGTATCTCCTTCACAATGAAAGGTTTGAACCACATGGGTTTGAACTTGCCTACCCTTAGGGGATCCTTATCTTGGTCGTAGACCATGAGAAAGTTGCCTTCGAAGAAAATTTGAGGACGAGAAGATCAATCATACTGACACTTGACTCTTTGCTTGTGAGCCTCGTTAGCCAAGGTTGCATCGCGTCATTGCTCATCGAGCTGCTCAAGATATAATAAGAGTTCCTCAAGCGGTGAAGTGTCTGGAAATAATTGTACTGTCAACTTTAGAGATGGGATTTGGCACTCTATTAGAAAGACTTCTTCCAACCTGTAAATGATTTCGAAAGGTGAAAAATTGGTGGCAGTATTCATAGATGTTCGGTAAGCCCACAATGCCGAGTAGAACATCAAATGCCAATTTGACTTGGCCGAATTCATCGTTCGTTGTAGAATGGTCTTGAGAGACTTATTCACAGCTTCCACCTGACCATTCGCTTGTGGGTAGTAAGGTGATGAATGCTCTTGCCTCAACCCAAGATTCTATGTTAACTTAGACATCATTTTTTTCTGAAATTGATTGCCATGGTCAGTGAAAATCTCCTTCTGGATATTGAACCTTGCTATTATCTGATTGAACAAAAAGAGAGTTTTTGTCTCTCCATCATTATTGAATGTCAGCATAGCTTCGACCCACTTTGTGAAGTAGTCTACTGCTATGATGATATAACGGTGCCCCTGGCTAAAGGGGGATAGAACATAGTATAATCAATCCCCCACTTGGTGAATGGGTCGACAGTAATGATGGGGAACATGGGAGAGGGGTGTGCGTTCATCTTCCAAGAGAACATATGACATGGGTGGCACTTCTTGACAGACTCAACGCAATCATTGATCAACGTTGGCCAAAATTAATTGGCTCGTAGAATCTTTTGGGTTGTTTCCAACCCAGACAAATGACCACCACATGCTCCAATGTGGCAATCGTTAAGCATGAGTTCTGCTTCTTCATGGGTGAGGCACCGATGAAGGATGCAATATGCACCTCGATGATAGAGAGTGTCATCGAGTATGAGATATTTCTTCGCTTGATGGCATATACATCGATGCTCATCAAAAGAAGCAGAGACGAGGCACTTCAAAGTCTGGAGATATACTAGTATATCTCCATACTAGGGGTCCAAAAATGAAATCAGAAAAATATCTCCTTTAATCGATGATTCTTAGGGCATAACATCGCCTGAATCGACTGGAAGTTCCTAGATAAGTTTCGCAAAGACCAATGAATTTTTAGATTTTGTTGAAACAAAATCAAAGTCAAATTCCTAGAGGATAACTATCCATCTACTGATATTTTCGTCGATGACGTGTCGTGTCAACATATATTGAAAAGGATTCACAACGGAAATGACGGTGGTCTTATGAAGCAGAATATAATGACAGAACCGCTAGACAGCATGCATTGTTGTCAATGATATCTTCTCAATGTGGGAGTAGTTGAGTTCTGGTCTAACTAGGCCTCGGCTCAGGTAATAAATCCCATGCTCTTCAAGAAAATCATCCTCTTGAACCAATACCATACCGATGGTCGATTCGATAGCGGCCAATTACAATAAGAAATATTTATTATAATTGGGAGGTCAGAGCAGAGGAGCAGACGTGAGGGTGCATTTCAACACTTCGAATGAGCGTTGAGCAACTTCGTCCCAATGGAAAGGAATGCCCTTTTTCAGTAGACGCATAAACCCTTTTGTGATCTTGATATAGTTTTCGATAAAACGCCGAAGAAAATTCGCTTTTCCCTATAAGATTTGAAGCTAAGGGACTGTGCACGGGGGAGGAAATTGAACTATTGCCTCAACCTTCATAGGATCTACCATGATCAATGTTGTCGACACTATGAAACCTAGAAGATGGCCCGGCGTCATGCAAAAACTGCACTTATTTGGATTCAAGTGAATCTGATAGTAGCGAAATCACTCAAAGATAAGTCAGAGGTGTGTGGGATGAAAATTTCTCTTACAAGATCATGACGCTAAATCATCGAGATAAGCCTCAACTATATGTCTTCGTTCATAGAAAGTAAAAGATATGGCCCACTGAAAGGTGGCTCCAGCATTCTTCAGGCCAAAAGGCATATTTTGATAAGAAAATGTACCCCATGGACAAATAAAAGTTGTTTTATGCTGGTCTTCGGGCTTAATCTGTATCTGATTGTATCCTAAAAAAGCATCCATGAAAGAAAATACCTCACAACATTCACACTCATTGAAGACCTGGTCAATGAATGGGGTGGGGAAATTATCCTTTGGACAAGCCTTGTTTAAATCATGGAATTCCATACATACGCAAATCGTTCCCTGCTTTTTCTTGACTAGAACAGGATTTGACACCCATTGAGTCAACTAAACGGGGTAGATGAAACTGGCTTTGAGAATTTTCTCTACTTCATCCTTAACAGTTGCCTCTTTCTGAGGATTGACCGGATGAAACTTCTGTCAGACCAACTTGGTGTCATGATAAGTCATTATTTCATGTTCGACGATTCTTGGATCAATGCCTGGCATTTCCTCGTAAGACCAGGAAAAAACATCATGGAATTCTTTAAATAAATCTGTGTAGATTTGACTCTCCTCGGGGGAGCAGTCTGCTCTGATGAAGACATTCTCCATGACACCATGGGTTCTGGAGATGTCAATATGTATTGTTTCGACATTAGTTTCCATATTACCCTCGGCATAAACTGTGTGTGTAGCCAGAGGATTAACAGGACAAGACCTATCTCCAGTCATAGTCAATAAGAATTATCTTGCCTCTATTCTTATTAATACTGGCAGGAAATATGATCTATGATGGAGATCTTCCCAGGGCCTTTCCAGACCAGTCAATGCCTCTAAAATCTCCTCTTCATAGGAAAAGGCCAAGTCTAAAGAATTGGTAGTGGCAAGGGAATCTTGAGCCCAAATAGGCTCGAGAACTAGATATAACTCTGGTACAGGAGTCGGATTGGGGTTGGCTGAAGCTTGTTGGACAATGGAGTACCCAACTTCTGTCATGGATAAGGGCATGGGCATGACATGGTGCCCTATCCCTTCCATCGTGGTCGATGGGGACGGAAGATTCCATGGATCGGTAAAGTAATTCATACGAAACGATGACATTTGAAAGATTTCATCCCTTGACTGGTCGAGGACAACCGATATCATCTTGACATCACCAGACGGAGGTGGGTAATTGAAAGTACCCATGAGAGGTGGGCACAAACCAACCCCCACGTTGACGACCCTAGGTTGTGGGTTATCAATCATTGAGACTGTGGATGCCCCTGATGAAGGGTCAGGTCTAGAGAAGGAAAATTGATCAATGGTCATGATTCGGCCCTCGTGTGGAAACAAAAAGACCTGAAACAATGTGGAAACCACTGCATGCATGGCATGTGTAAAACTCCTTCCTAACAGGAGGTTGTAGTCGAGAGGCACATCGACCACTTCAACTTCGACGCACACGGTCTTTCCTCCCAACTGCATGGAGAAAGAAGGGATGATTCTATGTGGTCTGAAAGAATGACCATCGAAAGCAGTAAGGATATTAGGTGATGGAGACAAAACAGGTTGGCCAATGGCCTTCCAATATGCCAACGACATCACGCATGTCGAGGCACCCTCATCAACCAGCTTGCAGAAAAATTTTCAAGTAAAATATTTCATGGTGTGAACCACTACTATCTTAAACACAATGTTGTATGGGATATGAGGCTTTAAGTCAGTCTTATCAAGCATGATTGTTCCTGGATTATAGGTCTCGGTGGATCCTAAGGTAGCTAGCAGATCCTTTCTCTGCGAAGGGAAGCTCTAGAGGACCTCCAAAGCAGACATCATGCAAGGGGTTTGTGACAAATCCTCCACCACAAAGTAATTCTAGGCGGCCCTTGCATTTGGATTGTGCAAAGCCTTCTTGAACGTGCCTTTTGGGATGCATTTCATTGTTTCTCCCATCGTCTTCTTGATCTTGAGAGGAATATATGGGTTTTCAGCTTCTTTACCCTTTTCAGCAGTGTTTGGCATTCTGTAATCATGTGACCTAGTAGTTATGTGAGCATCACCCTTCAACATATAAATGTTCGCAGCCGAGGTGTTACTAGAAGATGGAGGGGGTCCCTGACTACCCCCATCCGCGCTCGAAGATGATTGAGTCAATTTTTTCCCATGTGGAAATGGGTTCGTTAACACAGCAGGTTGTTGTTGTGCCAATAATTTCTGGGCCTCCACAAACCGAGGGCACAGGTGAGTTGGGTGGTCTTCCACACAAAGGTTACATGGACACCTCAACTTGTTTTTCTTTGTGTTTCTCCCACCAACATTATTGGTGGGTTTCTTATCCCCCTTACCCTTCTTTCAATGTTTCTTCTTTCCATAAATATGTTGGTTGGCCTTCAGTTTCATCGATTTCACACTGTGTACATCTGACATTCAAAAAGGGGGAGAAGTTGAACCAGTGGTTGGGTTTGTTGTTGTTTGTTGTATCAAAAATTGTTGTAATTGATTCGACAGCTGATCAATGGGCTTCGCTTATGTTGAACCAATGATGCCATCGGCATGTGGTCTAGACTTGTGTCTGGTCTTGTCAAGTATATGTTGGATTACTGAGAGGGGGGGTGAATCAGTAATAGAGAAATTTAATCCTTTTTAACCATATAATCCAAGTGTTATATCAATGAAGAATTATCATCCAATAACTGTAGAGTAAATAAGCAATGAAAAAATGAACAAACATACACATACACAATACACCAGTGTTTTACGTGGAAACCCAAATTGGGAGAAAACCACGGAATTTTTTTTCTTATATGTATTGAAGAATTACATTCATTGGAAGCACCAACTTCCTTTGTTTTCCAGTTTCAACTAGAAGGAGGCTCCAACCCCCTATTTTCTCAGGCTACAACCTAAGGGAAGCTCCAACTCCCCAATTATCTGGCTACAACCAGAAGGAGGCTACAACCCCCAATTTTCTCCGACTACAATCGAAAGGTGGCTACAACCACATGTCCTTGCCCCATCCTACCACCCTGAAGTAGAAGTAGAATGATGGAACCACTGTCAACCTGTCACTATGAGATATATTGTTGTAAACCTGTACCAATAAATCTGAACCATGCATCAACCATGCAGCAACCTGTACCTCAACCTATAATCAACCTGTACCATAAACAAGTGCATCAACCATGCACCAACCTGTACCAAATAACCTGTAATCAACCTATAACATAAATAAGTGAATCCAACGATGTACCAAGTATGTATCAATCATGTGTCAACTACTCATCAACTATGACTCATCAATATGTACCAACATCATCAACTATACACCTCATGTATGTGCCAACTCATCAACTACTTGTTTCAGCCATGTACTCAACATGTACCTCAACCAAAATCCCTCATCAATTTCATCATCCAAATCTGATTTGTAGCTCTGTAATAGACCTGGTGTATATGATCACATTCTTGCAAACCTTCCTTAACTTCAACAATAAGAGACTAGAATTTTCATCAAACTTTTCTTTAGTCTCACATGCATAGTTTTGGATTAGTCAACAACCCTAACTTGAAGTAATCGTAACTTTGTACATGTAATGTATATAGCTCTGAAACTGATATAAAATGTTTTTTAGTGTGTTTTATGCAATTGCTTCAGGTGAGACCTACTTGGAACCTCTCAAAAAATGAGTTATAGAAAAAATGGCATACCTTGTTGAATTATGGTTTATTCTAGAGAGAGACCTTGTAGAGCGTGCCCCGCATAGAATATTTGTTGAATTTATCTAAAACTATTACACATGATACTTGGTTTGAGAAATAAAAATTCTTTGGTTGCTTTGACGTATCTGAAGTCCCAGAAAGAAGGATAGTTCTTCAAGTAACAACATTTCAAATTCATTATGCATGTCTTTTGCAAATTTCTGGCTTAACCTGTCATCATCACTACCAAAAATAATATCATCAACATAAACTATTGGAAAAACAGGACCACGGAGCAATAAAATAAAACAAATATGGAAACAAAACACAGAAGATACACAATACAATAGAGACACAGATTTGCGTGGTTCATCCAGTGTGGGCTACGTCCACAATAGAAATTTCTAGGTCCTTCCTTTATTATTATCCAACAAATGAAGGGATACATCCTACAGAAAAACCCGTTGTAACTTCCTCTTATTTCTCTCATAGTCTCATCTCTCATAATACAATACTCACCATAATGCATAGCCGCAATACATTTCCCTCATAATAGAGGGTTATCTTCTAGGGAAAAAACCCTAACATAATTTCTATCGTTAGATCTGCGACCTTATAATGAACAGTCCAGATTTACAATGAAATTACAATATACATTTACAAGGCAATTTTTCCTTCGGGGGACT
>ML783997.1:49803-60538 GCA_009831015.1 Picea engelmannii
GAGGTTCCATTGACCATGGAAGGGGTTTCCCCAGGTCAGAATCCCTGACGAGGGGATTGATCCCTACCACGAATTCTAGGGTCCTTGAGAGGTGTTTTCACCCTGTGCAGGAATAGTACCTTGCATAGGATTTTGTAATCCAAAACTAGGGTTTACCCCGGCCAAGACGGCAGATGATGAGAACGCATTGTTACCAAATGTGGTGAACAAAGAGAATGGAAAAGAACCCACCAGCATGGTGTTGGAAGAAGGTCCTTGACTACTTGCTCCGAACAAGCTGTAGTTCATGTTCAGCAAGGCGGGTTGTTTAGAAACACCATCGAGCAAGGGGGATGGAGGTATGTGGCCTCCACCGTAAGGCAAAGCATTATAGGGGGCTGAGGTGCCCCCCATGGACCCTTGCAGAGGAGCGTTTGAGCTCCCTACCCCAAGACCCATGGTCTGTAGGGTGGAGTAGGTGAGGATCGATTTCGTATCAAAGTCAGGCATCACGTATGAAAACAGAGGACCCATCCCACTCTGTGTGAACGGTGCAGTGATCGTCATGATAGATGGAATCAGATCGTTGCCCGAAGTAGAGGCGATCAAGACAATAGTGGTCCGGACCTACGAAGGTGAGTTAGGAAGCAGAATGCACCCAGTAGTAGCATTCATAGAGGGATTATGAGGACTCCTTGACGAAGTAGCAGCATTTGCTTCCATCGCTGCTTGTAGGATTATCTGAAACTCGTGATGCATTACCCTTGGGGGGATAACTTGTACCACAATAGGCATTGACAAGTCAGTGATTGGAGGGTTTTATATACCAAGATCTTCCGCTCCAAGGTTAGAAATAGTCGATTCCTCTGGATATGAGTGTTCTCCTCTCGGAGCTATCTCGGGCACAGTTTCTTGTGGACCAGTCGCCACAAATGACTCTTGTTGGTCAAGTCTTCACCATGATAGTGGAGGTGGTGGATCCAAATTAAGCGGTGGCATGCCCAAAATCCTTCGTGACCAGCTAGGCTCTTGATCTTCCACTATGTAATAATATCAACGACACATTAAGGATTTTTAAAGTTGAAAACCAATCACACACTAGAAAAGTTCTTAGAGATAAAACAATCAAACCACTAACTAGTTGGAAGAACAGTTACACCATCCAACACTAGAGAAACTTACCGATGCAAGTGAAAATCGAACACGGAAGCACCCTCTGGGTATACTCTACAAATCATGGCACGATGTTTTCCCTAGGTACAACGGTATACCCCCGCATCACCTTTGTAAGTCCCTAAAACAAAGGCAACTAGGTTGCCAGCTCATGAAAAATTACCAGGTGGCTACAGTCGACAGTCGGGTGGACCACAATGAGCAGGGTATCAAGCCTAAAACCTATGAATGGTGTCAAAAGAAAGTGTTTCAGAAGATGAATGAGGACCTCGAATGGATTCGAGACCCATGAAGCTTCATGGAAAATGTTATCAACATAATCCTAAGACAAGTCCTCTATCTGCATTCCCCACTACGCTTGGTCCGGCTTTGGAGGGGTTATCTTCGCTACCTTTCCGCACGCAACCTCGTTTTTAGCCCCTATGTTAGAGGGGGGTCCCGAATAATTTCCATGTTTATTGGGCTTTTTACACTCCCTAGCACAGACTCGTATGTTTTTTTTATAGCCTTGAAGAGTTTCCTCTCCAACCTAAATCAAGGCTCTAGCCTAGACTAGTTGATGGACCCTACAAACATAAAGTCTAGTAAATTTTAATTTAGCATTAATTTTAAGTGGCTTGTTTTAAGTCATGGAAGCAGTAATGAAACTATTGGTGTGTTTTAAGAGACGAAAGAGAAGAACAGTAATTGAAACTGAAAGCAAAATTACTTATTTTGACAAATAAAGATTTGCAATTTTAAACTCTTTAACCAACTTTTCGTAACTACTTTTTCTAAGATATTTTAAAAGAAAAACCTAAAACTGAATTTTTCTCGAATACGAGCTACTTAAATTTCTAAGCATTCAATAAAGAACTTAAAGAAAATAACTCTTTCTCCTTAAAAGACAACTAACCTAACTACTTAACCAAACAACGAAATGAAATATTTTTTTTTTTTTTTTTATGCTTCAAAATAAGAAACTTGAAAATGAATTCTTTTTATTTTCTTCTAAAGCAAGAAAAAGGGAAAAAGTGAAGACAAGACAAGACCAAAAACTAACTTCTGGTTCATTGCGGATCGTAGGGAGTCACTAACGATACCAAACAAGCTTATCAGAAAAGATTCACAGACTCGTCTACAAACCCTTTCAAAGAAAACACAAGAAATCTCTAAAAGATAAAGAAATTGACACCAAACCCAGGCTAAATACTATAACAACAGAGACCAGTACTAGATCGAGAAACCCCTAAGAAGTGTGACTTCAAATAGGGAAGAGGTTGACTGCCCCTTCTTAAGGAAAAATTTTCCTAACACAGGCACGCTACTGACACTTAAGCAGCCTCTGTATGTAAGCGGGTTTTCTAAAGGTAGGGCACGTATGTATGTGTGCAAACCCACTACAGGTCGCGTACACCTCTGTAACTTCTCTAAAAAGAAAAACTAACAGTCAGGCTGACAAGGCTTGAAGTACTGGTATGTTAGACCAAAATCCCTTAAAGAATCAGCGACTTACAGAAACTCAAAAAAGGTAATCAAACCAATTAAAACACCCATAAACTATCCCCTAAAACCCTATAGGCTTCCCCAGTATGGTCACTGGTTCTGCTATAGAGGGAAAAGCCCCCTATGGACTACACTAGGGTTCAACATGTAGGCAGATATAACCGTCTAAAATTCTCCTATTTTTTATAACTACCCTGACTATACCCCACATGCATGCATGAAATACAAAGTAAAGGGATCTGGTAACTCTACCTTAAACTCCACGTCCAGTGTCGATCCTTTCGCATTCGATTTCTCCTCGACTACAAGTATCCTCCCAAGGCTGACCTGAATTCACCAAAAGAAAAACAAGTAACTATGAACATGCATCTCATATATAAATTAGTGGGTTAGACATCATAATTGAACATGAATCAAACATAAAGATTGAACACATCATATGGCGGGACAGAAAAAGTATTCCTTTTATTAGAATCACAAATTTACTTACAATGAGATCAGCGACTGCTCCTCGAACCTAGTCTGAGATCCTATTCACCAAGCTCCAACTATGCTTCCATGCATATTTCTCCTCTCACACTTCTCTCTAGGGAAATTCCATAGGCTTATACTGGAGGAAAAAGGCAAGAATGGGCAATTCTGGCACAAAACTCACAAGGTGGCTGCAAATTCTTGGGGCAAGGACGGGATGTGAAACGGGCAGAGTTTCACTATTCTTATGCTTATGTTTGGAATGAGACCCCAACACCTCCTTTTATATGAAAAAAGGATTGTTATTTGGTTGGGTGACGGGCTATAGGCGATGGGATAGTTGGAAAACTACCCAATAGCCCATAATCTCAACAAATTCCTTGCAAATTTTTAATTTTTGCAACTTTTGTGGGCATACGCGGGCACTAATGGTGCAACTAGCATACGTACGTGGGCAGTAATGGTGCAGCTAGTGTACATACACAGGCAGTAATGGTGCAAGGCGCGTACATCTTCAAAAATAGTGTTTTTAAGAAGAGTTGCTTAATGATGGCTTAGCAAAAATAACAAGTAAGATGGCATGATGACAAGTATGCATGTATGGTGAAATTTAGGGTTATAACAAAGATCTATTCCTATGCGAAAGAAATTGACTTTGATCCATGAATGCATCGAAATTTGTCTAGTGACCTTATGTCGTTCCTTTGGAAACAAATGTTGTGGAAGCTTCCCTAGAGATAAATAATTAGAAATATATACAAATAAGGGAGTGTTAATATATAGAGAAAATAAATGTTCATCTGGAAAAGTATCTTCCATGGGAGTGGCTTCCCCCTCATTGCTAAGACTAGAAAGGAAGTCGACAATGACATTCTCTTTTCCAAGTTTGTCAAGGATTGTGATATTGAACTCCTACAACAAAAGTAGCCATCTAGTCATAATGCCATTAGTAAAAATTGTATTCATGAGATAACGGATAGCAGAATGATATGTATGTATAAACATGGGATAACCAATAATATAATGATGGTGTGTATTGCAATAAGAAATTATTTCTCAGTTATTGTATAGTTTTGCTCAGTTAGAGTGAGTTTCTTACTGATGTAATAAATAGTGTAGGTCTTATGTTCTCCTTTATGTCCCAGTACACCTCCAATAGTAGTGTCTGAATCATCTGTGGAAATATGTAAAGGCAGATACCAATTCGGACCCCTCAATAATGGTGCAATTGAAATATTTTCCTTCAAATCCTCAAAATCCATCTGACATTGAGTATCCTAGGAAAATTATGCATCTTTCAAAAGTAGTTGGAACAATGGTGATGCCATCTTGGTGAATTTTTCAATTAACCTATGATAGTAACCTACATGCCCTAGAAAACTACATACTTCCTTATGTGTTGATTGAATTGGGAGCCTAAGGATTACTTCAATCTTTGTAGGGTCTACTCTGATCCTTGTGGGTGATATGTGATGACCTAATGCAATCCCTTCAATGAGAATAATTTGGATTTTTTCGTTACTAAGGGAGAGATTAATATATTGAAATCTCACGAGAACTTTTTCAATTTCCTCCAGGGCTTCTTCTAAGGTATCCCCGTACACCATGAAATCATCCATGTATATCTATAAAAATCATGGATCAAATTTGAAAATATTCTGAGAATGAACCTTTGAAAGGTATAAGGGGCATTGCACAAAACAAAGGATAGTACTCAGTAAGCATAAGTCTCCCACGGGTAGGTGAAAGTAGTATTTTCCTAGTCCTCAGGGGCAATCCGAATTTGACTGTAACCACTGAATCGATCAAGAAAAGAAAAAATATGTATTTCCTGCCAAGGTGTCTAGGACCTAATCAATTAAATGAAAGGGAAAATAATTCTTGAGAATAGCCTTGTTGAGTTATCTATAGTCGATACATATACACCATTTCTTGTTTTTCTTAGGCACGATCACCAATTATGAGACCTACTTACTGTCATAGATAAGGTAAATGAAGTTTACATCTAGAAGCTTATGCAACTCTTCTTTCATTGTTTCCCTTAGATCTAGATTCAATCTCCATTGGGGTTGTTTCCCTCAAAGCTAGATTCATCCTTAATATATGTATGATCGGTACATAAACTAGGGTGAATTCCTTTCATATCAATATACCCCCATGCAAATGAATTTGTATGCTTCTACAGTAGTTTGATGAGTTGATCCTACTGAGAGGATTCTAGATTAGAGTTGATGTTTAAACCTTTCCCTAGGTGAATTTCAACTGATGTACTTTGGATTTCAGGAGCGGTATCTAATAGAATTGTTGAATCAATATGTTCTACCATCTCCTTGGTGAATAGTTTTATTAAGGATGTTTCTCCATAATGTGACCTAGGGAGGGACATACTGAAGTGAGTTCTAGATGTGTTATGAAATTACATATCAGGTCATCTTTAGTATCTCTCTCGAAGACCAATGCTTGTTCTAGGGAAAAATGGGTTGAATAGATTCATCATCACTATCTCCTACCCAAGAAGGTGCTTCTAAGTATAAGGAAGGCTTATAATGAGGGTAAAGGGTGATCCTTTTAGTGGAGTTTCCATGGGATATTGTCATATCTCCTAACCTGCAACCAATATATATGTTTATCGTGGCCATCCAAGGTCTTCCTAATATTAATGGGTATCCACCCAAATTTTCCTTTACTTGAAAAATCATGAAATTTGTTGGATATTCCTAGGAATCAACAGAAACTATTACATCATCCATTATAACATCTGGCTTAAAAGTAGACCTGAAGGATAGTAAGGGTTGGTCGAAGGTTGAACAACTAGAGTCCTTCCATGGTCTCATTTTTCATTACATTAATAACATCCCCTATATAAATTAAGGTTTTGGGTATGGGAGCATTATTGATGTGGAAATTGACGATTAGACTCCTTGGATCTACATAATTGGTCATGAATATATTTCCCACCATCAAATCTTCTAGCTTTCCAATAACATGGACAGTGGGGGGGTCCTTTTTATTCCTTCCTAGTTTCCTTAGACATAGTTCTCCAACAACTTTGGCATATATTGGGATGTCCTTAATTTATTGAAACAATGGGATTTTTACACACACATTTTTCAGTTCCCCTAAAAGATCAAATTTAGGTTGTATGAGGGTTTATCTATGGTTAATTGTTCTAGGTAAGGTCGATTTGAATCAATTTCAGACAACTTTTGTTGATCGGTATTTTATGAGGTGGATGGTTGTAAGGTTGGGGAAAAGTATTGATTTTTTATCTCATGATACTCCTCCTCATCATCTTATTCCTAAATGACAGGTGAGGTCTGGCTATTGACTACCTTCCTTGAGCGTAATTATATATCATCACAGTCCACAAAGGAAACAAAATAAGTCAAAAAAGGGGGTAGATTAGCATTGTAGGTGAGTTAAGTTACTTTATTGTTTGGATTAGGCACGAGTTGGGTAGAAATTTGTGGTGGTATTTGAGGTGGTTAACTAGACTGTAATTACAATTGTTGATGTTGATTCGGAGGGTGTGGCTGAAGTGTAGATTGTTGAGGTAGATTTCCAAAGGATAGATTCCCTCTCCAACCATATTGCCAAGTTTGGTTCTGAGTTTGAGGGTGCCATTGCTACCAAGGCATGGATGAGTATGAATTATGTGGTAGGTGTTGATACAGAATAAAGTATTGGGAATATTGGGATGGTTCTTGTGCCATTCCTGGTGGTCATGGTGGCCATGGCTGTTTCTAGGCTATAAAACAAATTTTCATGGTTTCTTCATTAGCCCCCTGATCAACTATATCAATCTCAAGTACGGAGGGATAATTCTTTGTAGCATGGTTTTGCTTGCAAATAACACATACCTCTACATTATTCAGAGGACATTCCCGCAAATGATGCTTCTTTCTACATTTAGAGAAGAAGATGGCCAATGCTAAGTCTGCCTCCTCTTACTTTTTCTTAGCCTTGAGGGTATCTAATTGAGAGATAAGTGACCTAATAATGTCATTTTTGAAATTATCCAACAAATTTCCTATCTCAGCTCTAACAATTTCCCATCCACTATATGACTTGGTGACCTTTCAAATTATGTCTCTACGGCCTCTCCCAAATTTTGTAGTGTTGTGTGAATAACGCCTACATAGTTCACAAATTTCATCATATGTCAAATGGGAGATGTCTCCATCCCCCATGAGATTTAACACATCTATGCAATGATCCCTAATTCCCTAAAGGAGAACAATGTGCAGAGTTTCGGGGTCTAATGCATTATTTTTTATTCTCTGCAAACTATACTGGAACCTCTCAATAGAGTCTTCTAGACTTTCCTTGTCATTTTGTGTCAATTTGAAGATTTCCTCCTTGATATCCCTCACCTTACAATAATCCTAGTACTTATTCAAGAATTTTTGTCTCATTTCATCCCATGTTTTAATAGAATTCCCCTCAAGCCCCATGAACCAATGAACTATTGTTTCTTTTAGAGTGGCTTGGAATAGTTTCAACTTGTGGGCATTTGATGAGTAATCATAAATCTAACAGAGAACATCAAACTCAAAGAGGAAAGTTTCTAAATACTCATTGGCCAGGCCGTGAAAATTTGGTAAGGCAGAAGGTGGAATATTTTTTATTTGGCCCAAGCCATCGAATTCCTAGATAGGAAAATCAAATGTGACTGGTTATTTTTGTTTTAGTGCTTCCACTTCTT
Source organism: Picea engelmannii (assembly GCA_009831015.1). Taxonomy (NCBI): domain Eukaryota; kingdom Viridiplantae; phylum Streptophyta; class Pinopsida; order Pinales; family Pinaceae; genus Picea; species Picea engelmannii. Next base: position 57,617 of record ML783997.1, read on the forward strand.
CACCCATGCCAAGAAACTTAGTTCTACATAACATCAAGGAATCGTTTGATTAAATAAAGTGATTAGGCTCTTCAATGAGTTTCTTTGGGTAGCCTTGATCTTTGGGATTGGGATATTTAGAAGAAGGAGAGTCTATAACTGCATCAACTACAGAATCAACCCTAGAGGGACTATCTGGGATGTTGGATGTTATTTTCTCAATTGGGATTTTAGGTTGGGTTCCGGAGACACCTTGATGGTTGCCTCATACTTCTAGTTTATCAACCACAGTGTTAATTTTGTGGGTGGCTCTTACTGTTACATGAGAATGACCCTGAAATTTTCTATCTCCTATATTCATGCATCCTAAAATGACTTAAACCCATAACATGGGGATGGTGGTTGGAAAACAGTCAGTCAACAATCCCCTAGGATAATTTCCCACCCTAGTGTTCTTATCCCTATGATCATTATAAAACAAGTATCCTATATCCTTTAATGTCTCCCCAGTAATGACACCAAAAATGTCAATGTTCCTATATATGTTATGTTAAATCAAAATCACTTGTACATTTAATTCTATCGATCAAGTTTTCTTATGTACTTGCGAGACATTGTACATAATTTGTGCAGAATATGGATATTTGTATTGACTATATTGAAGGGTTTATTGTAATATGGATTAGATTATAATATGAAAGCAATGTCTAGTTGCACACTTGAAAGCAATGAAAGAAAGATTTACTCTATAGTTGCAATAACAAGTAAAATGGCATGAAAGAAAATTGACATATTTGACAAACTATTGTAAATTGAAGTAAATTGATAACTCCAACTTTAAGTCTAGTCTACGGATACCTCATCAGATCAATACATAGATAAGAAATTCTACATATTATCATCACCTCTATAACTAAACTCAGAAGTAGAAGCTATCATTCACAATATCCATACAATCAAACTAATAAAAGAAACCATGTTGGGAAGAGAGGGGAATAAATGCCATTTTTAGAGTAAAGGAAATGGATACATAACAGTCCTAAAAAAATGGTAACAAACATAAAAAAACACAATGATATTTGTCTCATGTTCCTCGTCACTTTGGTCAAGAAGAGAGGTTCATATTGGATACCAATTCTTGATCCATGTTGTGGGGGGGTTAAATATGGTTGGAATCATTTAGAACATGAGCTAGAGATTGTGCCCATATGCTTCACATTTGCATGGATTCCAAAACCAGTGAATCGAGGATGAGATCCCCTACAGAGGTGCCACTACATTTCCAAAATCTTCGTGAGGGCAGGTACGTTGTTAAAAGTTAGTTCAAACATTTCCAAAATCTGAATTTTGGGTTATCTTCCTCATTCAAATTCTAGGTTGTTGTAGTGTTTCTTCTCATCCATGGATGAGCTTTGTGACTAAGATAACACAATTGTTTATTTACAAGGAGAATCTGCACTCACTCATATATTTAGCACACAATGAGAAAACCTAATTCACAACAAACCATTAATAACAAATTAAACATAACTTGAGATCATAATTGTAGGCGGGAAAATAACTGAAGTGAAAAACAATATATCTAAGTGCCAATTCCAAATGGGATAGCCATTTTTATAGCCAATAGGTTTTTCAAGAGGGTCTAAGGTAGATCAAAGGAATTTTATGAAGAGTTTAAAATATACCATATAGAAGAGCCATCAATAGACAATATATTTTGGAAGCAGACAAAGTGAAGAAACAATTGCAGTAACTACTGGAGCAGGGAGTGATTTGACAAAGCACTTCACCTAGCGGGTCACCTATCATCCTAGTACCTAAAAAGGATGGGACTTGGTGAATGTGTATCAACTATAGATATTTAAACAATATCACACTAAAGAATTGGTACCCTATGCCCAAGATTGATGATTTGTTAGATCGCTTGCAGCATGCCAAGTAATTCAACAAGTTGGATCTCAAATCAGGATACCACCAAGTATGGGTTAAATAAGAAGACCACCCTCAAGATAAGGAAAGGTGTGAGTGAATGGTTGGTCATTCCTTTTGGTTTATGTAATGCATCGACTACATTTATGTGATTGATGAATGGTGTATTGTGTCATAATTTAGATTCATGTGTAATAGTGTATTTGGATGACATATTGGTTTATAGCTCTACCTAGGAATAACACATATCGCATCTCATGTAGGTGTTAGAACCTTTGAAAAAGCATCATCTACTAGCTAACCTTGAGAAATGTGAGTTTGTTAAGCATTCATTGGTGATTTGGGGTATGTGATCGGTGGAGGGGAACTCAAGATGTGTCTCACAAAGATGGAGACCATCATAAAGTGGTTACTTCATACTAATTCCACTGACCTTAGGAAATTTCTTAGGGTAGTGTAGTAGCTATGGAATTTCATAGCATCCATTTCAGTGGTAGTTGCACCAATCCACGTCATAACAGCCAGTGGTAAGAGTTTCCAGTGGGGAAATAATCAGTAGTAAACTTTTGACAAGCCAAAATGAAAGATCAGTCAAGCACCATTTCTCACATTGCCTAACTTGTAGAAGCATTTCGAAGTGGATACATATGCAAGTGACTATGATATGGGAGCAATTTTGATGCAAGGAGGTTAGTCGGTATGCTATCAATCTGAGATGTTTTATGTGGGATTTTTGAACTACCGTACATATGATAAGGAACTTTATGTTGTATTTCAAGCTGTTAAGAAGTAGAAGCACTATTTGATGGGCAAGGAAATCATTATCCACAATACTCACATTGATGAATGATGTATTGCGTCCTAATTTATATTCATTTGTAGCAATGTATTTGGATGACATATTGGTTTATAGCTCTACCTAGGAAGGGCACACCTCACATCTCATGTAGGTGTTAGAACCTTTGAAAAAGAATCAACTAGTATCTAACCTTGAGAAATGTGAGTTTGATCAGC
>ML783997.1:64625-92238 GCA_009831015.1 Picea engelmannii
TTGTAGTATTTGCATGCCCATAGTAAACTTCAACAAACCAAACATTACAAGTGGATGGGGTTTTTGAAATATTTTCATCTGGTCATCAACTATAAGAAGGGAAACGCTAATAAGTTGGTAGACATGTTTTTAAGGCCACCTACGTCCAATATTACAACTTTGGGAACTCTTAAATAGATGGAGCCTTTTACACATGATGCATACAAAGAGGCATACATAGAAGATGAGGACTTTAGAGAGGTATTTCAATAGCTACAAGGCCAAATTTGGGTAGAAGAAGGTAATATTAAGGTTGAGCATTATATCTAGAATGGGTTACTCTACAAGCTAAACAAGCTTTGTGTTCCTAAAGGTGAAAGATTGTAGCTTATCAAAGAGGCTCACACCTCTAAGGTTGCAGGAAATTTTGGTGTTGGGAAGATTGTTGTTAAGTTACAAAGGTATGTGTACTGGCCCAAACTACAAGAATATGTAGCTCAGTATATTAGAGGTTGCATGCTTTGTTGCACCAAAAATCCTATTAATAGGAAGCAATCTCTATACCATCCCTTACCTATACCCACTCAAACTTGGGAAATAATTTTCATGGATTTTTTGGGTGGTTTGCCAACAACCAAGAAGGGAAATGACTATATATTTGTAGTAATTTATAGGTTTAGTAATATGTGCATTCTTATGCCTTGTAAAAATACCATCAAAGGAAAATAAGTAACAAGCATGTTCTTTGAACATGTATGGGTAAAATTTGGGATACCAAGGAGCGTCATCTTAGACAAGGATACCAAATTTCTTAGTGCCTTTTGGACTACAATTTGGGAGAAGATGGACATGAAGTTGAAGATATCTACTACATTCCATCCACAGACGAATGGGTAGATAGACGTAGTCAACATGACATTGGTACACCTTTTGAGGGGTTACAATCAAAAGCATCCAACCTAGGATGAAAATCTGATCTACATTCAACACTCTTATAACAAAGCACTCCATACTTCTACTTGAAAGTCCCCTTTTGAAACTTTATTTGGATATTTTCACCTTCGCCCTTGGATTTTGTTTATGGACAACAAGGAAGTGTGAGGGAAGACATCATGAAGAAACATTTAAATAAGAGAAGTTTGTTGAAAATATTAGGTAGATCCATTTGCAAGTACAAGGGACGTTGAAGAAGTCACAAGAAATGTACAAGGCCCAACATGATCATCATAGAATAGAGAAATAATTCAAAGTGGGAGATAGATTTTGGTTACAACTGAGAAAGGAAAGACTATAGATTCATGGTAAGAAGATCAAGGCTCTACGGTATGGACCTTTTGAGGTATTGGAGAAGGTGGGTGATAATTCCTACAAACTTAGTTTACCCCCATACATGTGCATATACTCAATAGTGAATGTGGAGAATATGAAACTATATGATCCTTCAACGTTGGATCAAGAAAATATAGAGCAGGTCCTACCTATCATAGGGTAATTAGCACTAGAATATTGAGAAGAGTTGGAAGAAGATACAGTTTTTCAAAAGAAGTCCAGAACTACCAAACAAGGGTAGTATGACCTTTAGCAAATTGGGTTGAAAGGAGAATTTACAGGTAAGGAAAAATGGTACTCGAGGGGGAAGGTAGAGGGAAAATGTCCTCACCTCATTCAGTAATATATTTTGGGGACCTCCCTAAATGGGGAGGTATGATTTAGAATGGATCATCATGTAATTTTTCATCTATCTTAGTACTTTCTGGGTGGAAAAATTGGAGGAATTGGCTTGCAAGGCCCATTTTAGTGGTAGGTCCTAGTTTGGAAATTTAGGGTCTAAAACCTTCTTGATCCATTTTTAGGAATCAAATGACATTTTGGGGGGTCAAAAATTTGCAAGCGTAGCTCACAATCCCTTGAAATTGTTCTTCACATCGAGACCTTTCCAATGGTGCAAAAATCACCTTAATTAGAGCTCGTATGTGAAAGTTATGCCTTTTGTAAGTTGACCTAACTTGTTGACCACCATGGTACGAGTGGATGCCATGTTAGCCCAAATTACTCACATATGTGGAGCTAGCCACATGTGGAATTTCAACAAGGTTCTAGAAGTTCCAAAACCTTATCACTAATTGAGGGTTGAGGATGCAAAAACCCTAACCCTAGACGACTATCAGGCTATGTTAAATACCATGCCACTAAGAAGAGAAGGGGTTCCATTCTTTAGCATTGTACTTGTTCCATAGTTGAGCATAGCATCTAGGAGTGGATTTGAGAGCATAACAGAGGAGGAATAATATTTTGTAGCAGTTAGTCAGGCGACAATGTTAAAGGCAGCTCAATATTGAGTGTCTCTTTCTTTGTATTTTATTTTCATAACTGAAGAAAAGAGAGTAGAGCATATGTTTCACCTTCTAGCTAGGTTTTATCCCGTATTGGTTTTCCCAAGCTACATTTTGTGTTCAATTGTGTGGATGGTGTGTTCTTTTTCTTGTTCTTTCATTTTCATATTCATTTATTTTTCATAATCTAAGCAATAAGCTAGTGATAATAAATCAGAGATCTAAGGAAATAAACCTACATTAATAAAAAAAAAATCAGTATAATACAAGATATGTTGTGATGAATTTTTCTAGTCGAATATCCACGACATTTTACAAATCAAGTAGAGGCATTTTTTAAGGGAAAACACGACACTATGAGATGGGAACTGCATAGAAAAATGCAATTGTCTTCTGGTTATATTTCATGCAAAAATCAAAAGAAAATAAATTTTAGTAACACAAAGACAATGTTGTATTAAAGTATGTGCTTGTCAAAATATTCATGTGTTTGTTCTTTGGATGAGTCAAAATTTTACCTTCAAGGGAAACTTATGGAGTGATTATGAAACAAAAATAGAATCTATAATTCCTACCACACCTTTATTTACAAACATGTTGGTACTTGTGGAATTCTCTTGTTGAGTCAAAACTTTTCTCTCAATAGGGAACTTCTCAGGTGATTCTATAACATAAGCACTTATTTTCACAGTAGAGTTTATACTTGGATCATTCTCTAGATAACTCATCCAAGGAATGATGCAAGTGAAAACATATTTGTAGTTAAAGGTGTGGTAACTGGTATTTTGGATTATGTATATGTTTCATAATCACTCCAGAAGTTCCCTATTGAAAGAAAAAAAAATGATTCAACCAGATAATGATGTAGGCACAAACACTATTGTAAATAGACGTTTAGTAGGTTTTCTATATTATGTTTACACTTCATAATGAACCCAAGTTTCAATTATGTTATTGGATTTTAATCAAAGACCTTAGTTGAATACATAAAATACTCCTAAAAACCTTAATTAGAATCCACCCATTCCCAAGAAATACATAATGAGACACAACATAAAATTGAATGATGATGTGATAAGTATTAAATACTGCTATTGTATATTTGTAAACACTTGGAAAACATGGATGTACATGATAGTTAATTTTCTAATTATGATTTAAGTCCATTATCCTCGTCATTAGCTTAATAATCCATTCACTTTCTCTTTTGCACTTCAAATTTGTTGATCTACCTAGATTATTAGTACATCTTACAAGCATTTCCTAACTCCAAGTTAGTCATGACATTTGGAAGTTGCAATGACAAAAACAATTCGATGTAGTTAAACAAAACATGCTTCTTGGATGCCCACTTGGATGAGGTCAAATAATAGGAAGCATGAAGTCGATCATGTTCATATGCCATACATTTATCAATGAAGTTCAACCCCCCAAAAAGTTTGTGACATTTGTACAACAAAGATTAACATCATTTAATAGCCACACTCCCTTCAAAATTAATTTGAACATTGACCTATCGTTATTAAAAAGAGAGCTCAACAATGCAACCTTTCATAAATGGATGCAAAAACTTGAGTCCATTCTTTAAATTCAACAAATTTACTGACATATAAAAAACCATGTTCACCACGGTAAAATTGGAGCCAATGGCATTCAATTAGTGGGAGTCTCTCAACCAATAATTCAAAGACTAAGGAAAGTCAATCACAATTTGAGGGATGTTTGTGGAGGCAATGCACAATAAGTACCATCTTTGAATCATTATGCTAACCAATACATAAATGATAGCAAGTGTTGTGACTACATTATACAAGTGTTTGGGGTTTTATGAAAATATTCATAGATAATTCTATTAATTATATACAAATATAATGACGGAATGGAAGATGAAAGTAAGCATGCTACTTTATAGCATACATATGCATGTTTTAGTTTTTAAAAAAAAACTTATGTTCTAGTTAAAAAAAAAAAACTTATAAATTAAATAATGCACTTATTGTGGAATAATATAACCCAATTTGCAAGGAGAAAATAATCAGATTTACTTATAGCATGTGTACATTTTTCATCAACACAAAATTGTATGTTTCAAATAAGTTTTTAACTATATCTATTTATTTTCCAATTATGGATATCATCAAATTATGTTACTTACGTCCAAAATTCTTTCATAGGACAAGGAGTAGTAATGAACTTAATCACGTTTGAAAGTGACAATAGTTTGGATATTAGTAGATAAAAAAACTAAGACATATGGTCAAGAGGTCAGTTTAGATGCCCAAAAGCATATTCAACCAACAAAACTCAACCTTGTATATTCAAATTTCTATGGAGACTAGATAACAATTCCCACTATAATGGTTCGGGTTGAATACCTAATAAGAAGACTAGACTAGAAATTACTTCTAGTTCCATATCTCTATTTAATTATATTTGTAAAATTGTTGTGGTGTGTCCAAGATAAAGATTCTATATAAAGGTGTCATACAAAGAAATGTCACATCAATCCACTATCTAGATGAAGTACCATTATATGAATTCAATTTTCAATCTCAATCTTATCTATAAACCATTATTGGCATTTTTCAATTTTGTTAGGATTCAACATGTTGAAGGTTTCCCATCTAAAGAGGAGAAATGAAGTCCTCTAGGATCAAAACTTCGGGAGGATTCAACATGGCATTCAACTAGTGAGAGTCTCTCAAGCAACAATCCAAAATATTAGGGAAATTCATGTTGGGATTTGGTGACAACGAATTCCTCTAATGATGGATCTGGATCCTATTATTATGTGTTGGTTACAACCAAATAGACCAAGTTAGAATATGGATAGGGATTTCATTTAATAATCAGTTTCTTGTGTGAATGTATAAATTCATGTAATCTTGTAGAGGAAGAATGACTAAGTGTGAGACGCAGAGTGAGAACTTGCCAATCTAATGTAATCTCCATGATCTGAATAATAAGACAATCAATGCCTATGCTTGGTGGATGTAGCCCAATGTTTGGGTGAACCACGTGAAATCCCCATGTTTCTTATGTGTGTGATTATTAATTATCATATGTCAATTGTGTTTTTCGCATTGACAATTTTAACAAGTGGTATCACAGGTGGTTAGAGGAGAGGGCATCAAATTTTGAAGGAGCAGCAGCATCTGTGTGAGGTGCATAGATTTCTACATCTCTACGGGTCCCTCCTCTCGAAGGGTACGACGTATTATTACTCGGCCTTACGCTCACGTAAAAATACTGAAATCATCGCAGTGCATCTATGTGGTACATTGTGGAGACTCCTCTTAAATTAATTAAGATCATCGCACTCCAAGTGTCTCGAGAGGTGTGGAGACCTTTGAGATCACCGCACTCCAGTGGTAGCGTGAGGTGCGGCGACTCTCTTAAATCCAAAGTCATGATCTCTTTAATTTATTCATGTGTCTTATGGAGTTAAAAGAATTTAACGTATGGTCCTTTTTTGCAAAAGTTTTAAGTTATGAAATGTGAACTTTATTTTTACAAAGGGAAACGTGAACAAGTCAAGTGTCAAGTCACGTGGGTGAAAGTAAAAAGTTTTTTTAATTGAGTAAAGGTTTATTATATTTGGGATAAAATATAATATTTAAAATGTGGAGGTTTTAAAAGGTGTTCTTTATTTTAGATAAAAGAAGAAGTTGGTAAAAGGAATTTTTATTAAACCTTGTGGTGACTATACCATTTTTTCTTCCACGTTATATTTTAAAAGACCTTGGTTATTATAAGCAGTGATTTGGGAATTAGGAGTTTTTTTTGCTAATCGCTAAGATGTAGAGTTCGGAGTTTGAAGTTGAAAGGTTCAGCAGTAAAAAAAACTTTGAGCTCTGGAAGCTTAAGATGCAGGATTTACTGGTGCAACAAGGGTTGCAAAAAGCATTGGCAGGCAAGTCAAAGAAACCAACAGCCATGAAGGAATGGGAATGGGAATATCTGGATGCGAAAGCTCTTAGTACCATTCATTTATGTCTAGCGGATGAAGTTTTGTTTAATATTGTAGGAAAGGATACAACATCAGGCTTATGGAGCAAGTTGGAAAGTCTATATATGACGAAATCCTTGACGAGCAGAATCTACTTGAAGAGACATTTGTACAATTTGCAGATGAAAGAAGGTACAAAAGTTGTTGACCATTTAAATACCTTCAATACCCTTATAGTTCAATTGACTAGTATGGAAGTTAAATTCAAAGATGAGGATAAGGCTATTACACTATTGTGTTTGTTGCCTGAGTCTTGGGATAATCTAGTCACCTCTATTAGATTTAGCTCAGCAGATGTTTTATATTATGACTCTGTTGTGGGAGCTTTGCTGGCTGAGGAGATGAGGAGAAAATCTAGTAAAGAAACCTCAACTTCAGAGGCGATGTTGGTCAGAGGTCGAACTAAAGAGAAGAATGGGAGAATTTTTTCTTGATCTAAGTCAAGACACAGAAAGGGTAAAGAAAAATGTTGGTAATGTGGAAAAACAGGACATCTCAAGAAAGATTGTTGGAAGAGAAAGGAATCTAAGGAAAACTCTACGAAGGAAGCAAATTTGGCTGTAACAAATTCAGGTATGATTGATCAAGTTTTATTCATTTCTAGTAATTTACAATATCAAGAAGAATGGCAGTTAGATTCAAGTGCCTCCCACCACATGTACTCACATAGTAATTGGTTCTTTTCTTACCAATATGTTGATGAGGGTGTAGTGTTTATGGGAAATGTTATTCCATGTAAAACTATTGGGGTTGGCAGTATTAGAATCAGGATGTTTGATGGTATTGTTAGGGAATTAACGAATGTTAGATATGTACTTGAGCTTAAATCAAATTTGATTTCATTGAGAGTGTTGGATTCTTGTGGATATAAGTATACAGGTCAAGGCGGAGCACTCACATTGTCGAAAGGTAGTTTAGTAGTGATGAAGGAAACAAAGTTTGATAACTTTTATAAGATGGAAGGGAGTACTGAAGTGGCATCTGAAGTGAAAGATGTATCTTCTTATTTATGGAAAAAGCATCAAGGTCATAAGAGCAAGAAATAATTGCAAGTACTGGTAAGTAGCAAATCATTTCTAGACTTAAAATATTTGTTTTTGAATTCTTGCTTGTTTTATATCTCTGCAAGTTATGATGGTGGTATAAAGGGATGTTGTGTGTGGGATCCTACTTCTCATAAGGTCATCATTGACAGAGATATATTATGTATGGAACAACAAAAAAAGGTTGATTCAAGATCTCAACGGTAAATTTGTTTGTATGCTAGATAATTCATTGTATGGCCTACAAGAGGTTCGAATCCTTCATAGTGAGTCATAATTTTTCAAAGGGTATAAATGACTATATAGTTTATAGTACATCCATAGTCTTGGTGCTATTTGTTGATGATATGCTCGATGCAAACTGAAGCATGGATAAAATCAGTAATAAAATGACTCAGGTGGACAGGACAATTCGGATGAGGGATCGAGCAGCAAAACAAATTATGGGCATAGAAGTATACATATATGGTAATGGTAAGTTGTGGTTGGAGTTCAGTATGAACATTGTGAAACCAGTTTTTATCCCTCTTGCTTTCCATTATAAGTTTTCTTCAAGCATAGGGCATGTATATAAAGAAGAAAAGGTTATGTCTTGTGTAAGTTCAGTAGGAGGTCTGTTGTATGTGATGAAATGGTTAAGACCATATGTTTCACATGCTAATGATGTTGTCAGATGCGTGACAAATTCAGGTGTTGCAGTGAAATGGGTGCTTCGGCGTTTGAGAAACACAAATGTCATCTATAATGGTTACATTGAGATGGTTTGTGATAATTGTAATGTATATTTTACAGGTGTCTTGGATAGGAGGAGATCTATCACTAAATATGTTTCATGAAAAAGTTGTGGAAGACATGTTGGAGGTGGAGTGACCCCTCAAGAAATCCAAACTCGTGCAAGTCACACAGGCGAGATCATGAAACCAGTTTTATTAGAGAATTTGCAGTGGTGCTTGGCTTCTCTTGGCTTGCAGAAAAGGTGATGAACAAAAGGTAGGAGCAAGGTATCATGTTAATTGTTGTCAAGGTGGAGATTGTTGGGATTTGGTGACAACGAATTCCTCTAATGATGGATCTGGATCCTATTATTCTACGTTGGTTACAACCAAATAGACCAAGTTAGAATATGGATAGGGATTGCATTTAATAATCAGTTTATTGTGTGAATGTATAAATGCATGTAAGCCCGTAGAGGCAGAATGACTGTGTGAGAGACAGAGTGAGAACTTGTCAATCTGATGTAATCTCCATGATCTGAATAATAAGAAAATTGATGCCTATGCTTGGTGGACATAGCCCAACGTTTGGGTGAACCACGTGAAATCCTTGTGTTTCTTATGTGTGTGATTGTTAATTATCATATGTGAATTGTGTTTTCCGCATTGACAATTCTAACAATTCAATCATRACATGGTGTATGTTTGTAGAAGCAATGCAAAATGACTACCATATTTGAATCATTATGCTAGCAAATACATGTAATGATAGCAATTAGTGTGACAAGGCTATACAAGTATTTGGGGCMTTATGAAATTATTTACCTATAATAATATTAATTGTAATACAAATATAACATTGGAATGGAAGATGAAAGTAATTGTGTTATTTTATAGCATAMCTATGCATGTTCTAAWTTTTTTTTAAACTTCCAAACTAAATAATGCACTTATTGTGGAATAATATAACCCAATTTGCAAGGAGAAAATAACCATAGTCTTTCATATCATGTGTACATTTTTATATTTTTTAATAGAATTAGAGAAAAAAAAAATTAAAGAGTCTCCAAGAAATTGCAAAAGTAGGAAGCATACGAAGTCACAAAATCATCCTTTGCATAAGAGGCAAAAACAGGTTGGTATCTAGCAAAAATGTTCATAGTGTTTAAGTATGTCTATGTCTTATACAGTATATAAAAATTGCTTCTAGTATAAAACCTATAATATATTCCTAGCAGCAAAATACAAAAATAAAACATCTACAAATCTACTAGCTAGGGGTGGCATTCCTTCCTAGCTCTTCTTCGGTCTGTTCTGGTGACGAGTTGAGGTTTGGAGGAATCCTCCTCAATATTGATTGTGATTGAGCGGGTTGGAAATTGGGTTCTTGAACGAATCCTCATTTCTTCAACATCTGATCGAATTGTTGCACATTCTTCTTGGAATTGATGTTGTCCCTACCTCTACTCTACCAGAATTTCCATTGTTGTGAACAACTGAGTGGATAAGCCATGCACCTGAATCTGCAGAGCTTGGATGGACTGGACCAACTCTGCATGTTCTTCCTCTCTTATCTCATGTCTCCACCTCGTTGCTCCCATTCGGTGTCGCGCCATAACCAGAAGCTCTTCTACAACCTATGTGCTAAGCACTTCCAGATCTTTTTCCTTCAAATCTGGTTCCTCGTACTTTTGTTTAAAGCATGTGTGAGGAAACATCCATGTTGGGGAGGGATTTGATACCATAAAATCCATAACATTTGAAAAGATGTCACACAGACTAAGCAAGTGACGGAATAGTCCCCGTCATGAATGGTTATTTGTAGAGAGAACCATAGTGATGCAATATCCCATCAGAAAGGTACAACATCCATAAAACCAAGGACCAGTATGACCAAGAGAAATTAGCGAGCAATATCCAGCCTACTGCAGAGTCTTTAAGACTCTATTAGCAGGCTTCCCATTCATGCTAATATGGACCATGACCATCCCCTCGCCACCCACTCGACATCCACGCTCCAATGACCTCCGCTTCCGTTTAGGTTGTCTTCCGGCAAGCATTATTTACGGCATGGTGCATGTACTCAATGTTGAATGGATGTAATTCTCATAGCTTCTGCATGCATGTCATCCCTCAAACATCAAATGGATAACGACAATCATTCCTCCAGCATAACAAAAACCTCCATTCCTTCGGCATAACAAAAACCATTGTGAACTCCTGACGGGACCTGAGGTACAATGAGCTGGTCGAAGAGACGTGAGGTCACGTGAATGTTGCACCTCTAATTTTTCACTCATTCTGCGCTCATTTTTGAATTTGAAAAAACTCTGGCCAAGATTGCCTCACCCTGCATTTACCCTCGAATCCCCTATTTTGTGTAATTGCATGGCCATGGAAGCTTGAAGCATGGTGATGGATTTACTCTCGAATCCCTTTTTTTGTCGCAGAAGTCATGGGAAAAGGTTGTTTTGTCACAGAAGTCATGGAAAAAGGCAGTCAATCATACATTCGCAGATGAAGTAGAGGACGAGGAGGAGAATTTTCTTCTTCCTTTTATTGCAGCTTCCATGGATTCCCAACAACCCAAGGACGATGATAAGGAAGACTACATAGGAGTGCTTACAATTCCTGAGACTGGGATGGGGATTGTTATTGCTCAGTCATAGCGCTGGGAATGTTGAAAGTTGTGACGCTATTATGGTAAGTGTCCAATGAAACTTCGATTTTGGTTAATTCAGTGTTTTATAAAATATAAACATGTTTGAAGAAATTAGGTGGTTAGATTCCTTTATGTCGTACATAAAATATCCATATATACTCAGGCTCTACCAATCTGCCCTCTGGCTCATCCGAGACTTGGAGGGATGATATCTCACCCTTTATGGTGGTGGTATTTGCGTTTTGATGCAATCAAGCAGCACCATAATCATGGCTTTTGTTGTTCCTTCAGGTAGCCGGTTCGGCAGATAGTAAGGTGTTGGAATATATAATTCTGACTTATCCATTATACTTGCTAATGTATTGAGAGATAGAGTTCATCTCTACATGAGTTGTGTGATCCTATTATTAAGAGGTTGTTAGAGAGTTGGATTGGTGAGATCCTAGTTTTGTGTGTGGTTGAGATATTCTCTCAACCTCTCCAGTTATCTTTAGAATAAGTTAGATCTGATAACAACCTATACACTCTATATAATAGAGTTCATTGTATTGATTTTATAAGCAATTGAATATTTGTTTATCACTCTACTCTCCCATTTTAACATAAGGAAGAGGATTTTTTCATCCATCCATGATATATATTTATGCATAGGGTTAATGGCCCCCTCCCATTTTCGGACCATATATAATTACAGTCTTGGTCAGGAGGCAAGCTTTAGTGGTCATGTTCATATTCCTTCCAAGGTCTGCCTCTTTCTATCGATATGATTTAGGAATCGATTAAATTTAACTAATGTGGGAGAGGGGAGCGAAGGATGTTGCATGCACTGAAAATGGAGGCTATAGTGCAACTCATGGGTGAAAACTCATATTTTTTGTTACTTATTTCCCAAACCCTCAACTCAACCTTACAGTTGGTGCAACAAACTATACACAGATCTGTGAGTGTGTCTAAGATTAATTATATGTTTCTTGTCTAACCCTTGCTTTCAACAGTGTGCAATAGAAACAAGGAGGATTCTTATGAGGGTTTTGGTGTTGTATTGTTCCTCTACATCCATGATTTCTTGATCTGAAGTATGGAATCACAAAATGTGACTCCCATTTATCACGACTCAATGTTGAGAAGTGCTATAAATATTAATTTTTGTGTCAAAATAAGCACCCAACTGCAGAGAATATATTACCATCGTCTCCAATGGACATAGGATTATGAAGGGATAAAGATGAAATAATCCAGAGGGCGCCACAAATTAATTGATATTCTATTCCTCCAAGATGGTACTTCGTCTGGATCTGAATATTCAACCCACCTTTAAACAACAATAGTGTTAGATTGGGCACCATAGTGAATGTCAGATCTGAAAGAAAGCATATCAGAAGACTTCTATGAGAAGATTTTAGTCTGTAAAATCCCAAATCTGGTCAAGGGACATTGAAAATGATTTCACTTTCCTCTGGTCTTTGTGCAGGTAGGTTAGTGGGAAGGTGAAAATACCAAATTCAATGGAAACAAGACTACTAGGTACTTATTCAATATTTCTAAATCACCTTCAAATCTAGGATTGTAGGAATGGTGATGTTTGTTTCCCTAGTAACTAAGCACGTTATGTGAATTCTATGACTCAGCTAAATAATTTAATACCAATGTTTGAGCATCATCTTGGCAAGGGCGGGTTGAAGAGTGTTAATAAGAAGAGTAGCAAGTTCAAATAATTGCGCCTGTTAGATGATTCCTCATCAACAAAAGTCGAAAAAATGATCATTGATTCTATGAGTGGATCAGAGAGTAATATGGTTGTTGTGATCCAGGAAAACTGTTATCGAAAGTTATGAATAGGATACAGTTAGTGTTAAATGCTAGATAGTTATTGGATGTATAATTTTCATGTATATTTTGTGACCATGATAAGAAAAACCATGGACACATTTGTGTTGAATTATTTTGCTCATTGGGATTATGATGGATTGCCTATAATTAAATGTACCCTTTAGTTATAAAACGTTTCAGTGGATGCATTTATAGTTGGATGTATCAGGTTATAAAGGATCGCCAATGGTGAATATGTGCAGTTATGGTATTGTTTCAACGTTCAATTTGTTGTTAAAAGTTTAATTTTTTATTTTAGTTGGGAATTTGGCCATTTTACACTCAAATTGTGTTTTTTTTAATATATACAATGTCTTAAATATAGATTTGAATGCATACAATGTCTTTAATAACGGGAAGAAGATATATATTATATGTCATTTCAACTTATTTAATTTATTGAAATATGTAATTTCAATTATTTTTTCAAATTTGTTTAAATCTATTGAAATATCACATACATATATCATTAAGTTGTATAATATTTGATTTCATTTATTTAAACATCATATATAGCATTAAGTTGTATATTAAATTTTAGTTTAAATTTATTTAAACATCATATATTATATATATTATATGATAATAAGTTGTTTTTTGAATTTATTAACATTGAGTATATATGACTCTGTATATAATTTAAGTGGGGTTTATGGTTAAGAATATGTATTTCTTCTTAAGAGGTAGCAAGTTCAAATCCAAAGAGAGTAAGGTATGTATACTCCAAAGATTTTAATAGTCAAATACCTGTGTAGAGGGGTTCCTTCTCCCGCAAAGAAAAGGGTCTCATACACCAATTTGATTCTTTCATATTTATTTCTTATTTTTCCTGTCATTTAAAAGTATGTAAATATATTAATATCTAGAGATATATAAATATATAATAAAATAATAATGTTGACATCATTGTATCTAAATTTAATTTTTTTATAATATTATAAAAATATAGATATAAATATAAATAATAAGAAAAATATATAAATATAATTACAAATAAAATTAAAATTAAAATTTTATATAAATATCTAGATTTAATATGTATAAAACAAAAAATGAATTTTTCACATAAGTAAAAATATTATTATGTGAAGTTTGGGGTTGTAGTATATCTAGAGAATCCTCGAGAAAGACAGAACATATCCAAAAGAATTTTATAATTTATAATCTCAAAATTAAGGGAAATACACCCTATCATATACTCCTCATAAAAGCAAGCATTTCCCCCATTAAGAGCATTGTTGTGATTAGATACCTAACGTATAAGAACAAGATAAACAACATGGATGACAAGAGGCTTCCCAAAATTACTTCAAACTCTATCCAAAACCACCAGTTGTTCAAGTGGGATGACATAAAGATGTCAAATCTCTAAATCATTAGGGAATACAAGAAGAAGCCATCCTGTAGAATATCACTTCTAAATTTAAGGAGAATATGTGGTGTGATAAAGAATTATTGGATAAAAGGAAATTAAGATACTATAAGGAGGTGGTCAACCCTAATTTAGAAGATCAAAATTGTCTCTTAGTTTTGAGAAGTGCAAAGAAGGAAATCAACATTGTTACATAATGAAACTGGGCATTGGACAGCTCCCAAAACACAATGGGATGAGAGAATTTGTCACATTTGCGACACTAAGTAGATAGAAGATGAAAAACACTACGGTGATCAAAACTAACCTATTAATTAATCAAAACTATGATGATCTTGGAACACTTCTCTTCATGTTTTTTTAGCATACAACTACAATTTTAAAGAAATTGAAGTAATCACTTACCTTCTTACGGTCCCATAGACCAATTGGTCAGTGATCTTCATCATCATCATCATCATCATCATGTATATGTCAATATATACTAAGTATATGTGTTGATATATATATTGAGTATATATACCAGTTTATATACTAGGTATATATACCAGTATATATATTGAGTGTATACACCGGTATATATACTCAGTATATACCAGTGTATATATTAATCCTTTATACTAACGCAAATGTATGCTCATAGGAAAAGATCCTGCCAAGTATAAACGATAAATGATTAGTATATATATCGGTATATATACTCAACATATATACTGGTATATATATTGAGTATATATACCGGTATATATACTAATCCTTTATAGTAAGGCAAAAGTATACTCATAGGAAATAATCCTTCCAAGGTCACAGCGGCAGTGATGGAATCCCTTAAAGGGAAAGGATTATGTGTGTTTGAAGAACAATTCACATACATCAGCATTTTTGGTTTCTAGGGGATTTCACATACATAAGTACCCACATTTGTACTCACCTCAGTATGTGAACCTTCCTGAATTGGTTGTTTCTTTCTCCTGGGTGAAATTTTCCTTCAGATGGTTGTCACCTTGCCCTCGACAAGAGAGTTCCTGAAACAACTTAATAGAAGCCATATCCAACTCCTAGGTAAAAGAACCCTAGTGAGGGATCATGTTGTTATGTCTAGGGTTTCTTCATGGCACTTGAACTCAAGAAGGTTCAATTATGTCTTAAGGCCCTAGTTTACCCCTTTAACCATGTGGCATGGTTATATATATCCATTTCTAGTGCACAAAAAATACTCATGACACTTATATCCCACTCAAAGGCCTACAAATAACAACTCCAAAGGACTCATGTGTAAGTATGAGGACTTGTTCAAGGCTCCTAAGGTTGAGAAGATTGAGCAATATCTCAAGGTGCATTTTTTCCTTCTTAGACCATGTTTAAGGCCTTGTGGACCATACATAGTGCACAAAAGATCCTAATGAACCCATATCCAACTTTGATGCCAAAGACCCCTTGAGAGGTTTTATGTTGTGATTTGCAAATGTTGGTCAAGGTGATTAAGCATGAGAAGTGGCATTTGTGTCCTAAGGCCCATGTGTTTTCCTCCCTTAACTATATAACTAGAGCTCTAGAAGGTTCATTTAGGGCTTAAGCCTCTTGTCAACCTACCCAAACTATGTTTAGACCTTGAAGACCATTTCTATTGAAAAAAACTTACTCATGGCACATGTATCCCACTTGGATGTTAAATAATCCCAACCATGGCCTCCAAAATTATTCATGGTGTGTTGCTTGAGAAAAAATATTATTTAGGGAATATGTTGTGGTTTAATCATGGTACTTGTATTCATATAGTAGGCTAGAGATAATGTACAAGGGTCTCCTTTGGTCATTCAAGGATGCATTCAAAATTATGGTTGTAGAAGATTTATGGGTAGTAAACATGGAAATTGAGACTAGCGAGTGTCATTTATGGAATAAGGCCTATAATTCTCCTCTTGAGACCTTGTTTGTACCTCTAGACACATTCTTGGTGCACAACTAATGTAGCAATGGTGGCCATAACACCCTTGGAAGTGATTTTTAAACAATAGAGTTCAAATGTAGAGGTTCAAGGACTCGTCCATGGTGCTTGATCCTAAGAAGAAAGGTCTAGGGTCAAAGGCTCTTATTTCCCTTCCTTGACTATGGTCATGGACCGGATACCCATCCATGATGTCCATCAATGGATAATGATGCTCATATGCAACTTGGATGTTATAGACTCCCTAAAGAGGGATTGTGTCATTGTTTCTAGGTGTTGTTCATGGTTCTCTCTCTCAAGAAGGTTAAATAAAAATTAATATTGTTGTGTCTCAGCTAACCATGATTATAACTTAACACACATTTCTAGTGCACAAAACCTATTCATTCTTTTTGTATCCCACTCAAATTATAAAGGACCCATAGTCTAGTTCTACTCGTTGATAGCTTTCCAATGATTGTGATTGAGCATGGGATCAAAAGTTATGTCCTCTTGAAATTATCATACCTTTTCTGTCTAAAATCCACCCCATGTCCATGTGGCACCCACACATACCTTATCCCTCTGTACCATATCACATGGCTCCACCTGGCATGGACTTGTCAGGACACGTAGACAATTGACCACGGCCTTGGAGGGGTTACATGCCTCACTAGGCATTGGGATTCTGAATATCTCAAGCACTTACACTATCTAAGATATTTTTATGGTCGATTATTCGATGGACCGATCACCAGGACCTATCCCAACTGGGAAAACACCTCCACCAACACCTAAAACTACTAGAATCCACACTCCACCAAGCACTTTACCCCACTGCCCCCCAGGCTAGTTCATAAACACTCACCCTTTGACACCCGATCCAGTGATCTAGTTGGAGCCAAGGACACATGGTCATGATGTGGCACACCACTTGGCATGACACCTCGTACCCTAATTGGACACTAAGATGATGTGGAACAATGACGTGACTCGACACATGGATACATATATCATATACAAAATCCATTCTCCATAAATGTGCATATACAAAATCCATCTTTCGTAAATGCACATTTATAGGAGTCAACTTATGTATATGTATTTAATTGTTTTGTAGTGATTGTGACAAAAAACGTGGATGGTTGGATTTTTCTTGATAAAAACATATATAGTTCATCTATGTAGTTACAATTTACAATTTTTCATTGAATTATTTTAAATCAATAAATCAATTATGCTAACTTAGACAACATTAAGGAAATCAAGATTGGATGGCTAGTTCACGTTTCAAGTAATAGTGTACATTAAGAAAATAAACGTTGGTTGGCTAGTTATAGTTGGCGTGTAAATTTTGTTAAGAGAAAACATGTCACGTGTATGTCTTATCTCTTACTTTAATGCATGTCTGTAGAGAATATGCAGTGTAAAAGTGTAGATGTAAATATTTGTGTTAAAATTTTAAATTGGGTTTTACTGAAAATATATGGAGTTTCATGAAAAATGAAGAGCGTTCTTCCTTTCTCTAAGGACAACGCCAAATTCATGAGTTCTGATTTTATGTTTTTTATGTTTTAAATTTGAGTCTTGAAAGAATGATATTGATTCATAGTTGAAGGCAAGTCTGTTTTGAAATTAAAATTGAGAAAATGCCTACCCAATCCCATTGCGCTATGTTCTAGATTTAAGTCTTTCAGCCAAGTGAATTTCATGAATCTTGTCTTCTTTGAAGAGACTTAGTCACTCTGTCTACTAGGAAATAGTTTGTTTATTTGTGTAGTTGTTAATGAGTATATTTTTTTTCATAATTGTAAAGGGAACACTTTGTTTATTTGTGTAGATTTATTAATGAGAATGGGTTTTTCATACTTTGTAAAAGAGAAGAGGTTTATACCTTGACATATTTGTCATATTGGCCATATATTTAGATTACATATACTTTTGGATGTATCTATTCATACTCATGTGTAGAAGTATTTTATTTTTTCCATGAAAAAAAAAGTGTAATTATGTTCATCCGAAGACAACCAAATTACATTTTGTAGGTTCCTTAAGCATGACCCAACCATGGGTAAATTGATCAGAAAATAGAAGCATGAAGGAGCCTTGAAGCTGGATAATAATCCGCAAAGAAATATACAATAAAAGAGCTAGGAATAACAATAGAAAAATATGGGCAGCAAGAGGACCATCACCAAAAGCTGCAGAAAGAGAAAGCACCAAACCTTGCCGTGAAAAAGCAACAAAGACAGCCTCCAAAGAAACTCCAAAATTACCTTTTGAGATAAAGAAGCACTTATTTTACCAAGAACATATCTAGCATAAAATAGCAAATTTACCATGAAACATTAATAGAATATGAATGAAATTGCAGAAAATTCACTTACTTCACCAAGAAACCATGAGATAAAACCCTAATTGCGTAAATTCATATCCAAAATCAGAAAAATTATCCACAAGATACCTCTCCAAGCCAATCACATGAGTTTAGAATGGGCTAGTAACCTCAAAAGGGAGAAAATTTCAGAAGTATCTCTCCCAAAGGTAAGTGATGATCCAAAATGAAAATGAGGCTTACCAATTTTATATGAGGAAACCCCAGCATAATTTGTCCACATAATTTGTCAACAACATAAATTAAGTGGTGTCAACCCCTTAATTGTCAATATATATACTATCCATCGGTATATATACTTAGTATATATACTGGTATATATGTCGATATATATACAAGTATATATACTTAGTATATATGCATATATATACTAGGTATATATGTCGATATATATACTAAGTAAATATACCTAGTATATATACTTAATATAGTATATATGTCGATATATATGTCGATATATATATATATATATATATATATATATATATATATACTAAGTATATATATTAAGTATATATACCAGTATATATACTAAGTATATATACCARTATATATTGACATATACTAGGTATATGTGTCGGTATATATACCATAGATACATATTGAGGCCTTCATAATGGTTGGGGGATGAAATCAAGGGCCTTAGGCCCTGAATGAAGCTCCTCATGATCGATGGCCATGGAAGAGGCCTCCTGCCCTTGCTCATAACCTATGTAGATTATTTGGATTCCAACTAAGACTATTGGGGTGGTTGGGAGGTATTACACACCACAAACTCGCCTGAGAGCCTTCACAATAGTTGGGGGATGGTCATCGTTCCTAAGGTCAAATCTCCTAAGGTCATAGTTCCTAAGGTTAAATTTCCTTAGGTCATAGTTCTCGAAGTCAAATTTCATCATGTTACAGTTACAGTGGATGGAAAAGAAGTCTTTTTGTACAATGGGTTCTCTCAGGATTTAAACAACAACGGAGTTCGGCTCTTGTGAGCTTGTAACTGGCATCTGGTTAAACATTGATGTTCCCATCCGTCATTAGTGTCAGTGGTAGTAGGGAAAGCACTAAGAACCCATTGGAAATGACTTTCCAGTATAGAAGTGGGCCGACGTTATGGCCGTGATAGTACAAATGTAACTGGACTTTGCATTGATTAAATGCACCCGACAGTTTACAATGTCCATGCCACAGAAAAATCCCCGCCAAATAATATCTCTTGGATAGAAAAATAAATGTTCATGTAGTCCTGCAACTGGCTCACATCACAAGCATATTCATACAATTCACACTGTTGATTGTTTACAAAATCGTCCTCAAAAATATTATTTTCACCCAGGCATTTAAGATCTGGATTTTCTCATAAACCCTCAATGGTCAAGATCTCCCTGGGAGATTGATATACCTCTTTGTTCAAGTCTAGAACAAGGCTTAGGTTCATGCTGAGCTCATCATTTGAAGCCTCTATGAGATAACACAGATCAATCCCCGGCCTCGAAATGAGGGTTTGGCATTTGTGGCATCTAGAAATATCTGATTTCGTCGAATCATTTCCAAATTTGGGGACAAAAAATGTGAAACATGTCGAGATGATATCTTCCTCCATGATTCTCATGGCTCTGCATCTGAAATCCTCAATGGAAGTGCATTCTTATTTTACTGCCTCTAGTTCTCCTAAAAGTGGAAAGTGACAAAATGGGTCGGTTTCTTGGTCATTGAAGCGTTTGGATTCCCGGACGTCAATAGAATATGGTAGAGCCTTCGACTCTTGGCCACATTTTCTGAGCGTCTGTGAAATGATTGAAAGAAGGTCGGGAGACTCAAACACTGAACACAATGGTGATGAAATTTAGTTGCAATGAAGAACTTATCTTCCTTCTATATCTATCGATCTAAATAACAAAGCGATAATTGTTGATATGAATAACAGAGCGGATACGATAGGAGCCGATAGCTAGATACAATAGGAATCGATAACTCACACCCTCCTCCAGCAACACACCCATCAGGATGATCGGGAGTTGAACCAGAAAATAGGAAGAAGTGATTACCATGTTACAAACAAAGGCATAGCCATTTCAATAAATGTGCATATACGAAAGCACTTCAGTAAATGTGCATATACTGTAGCCGGGCCACTTATGTATATGCACATATGTGAAAGTGCTTTCATATATGCATATATATGGAAGAAAGTTTATGTATATTCACATTTACGGAAGCCTTATTTCGTAAATGTGATTTTATCAAAGTCAAATTCAGTATATGGGCATATATGGAAGTCAGCTTCTGTATATGCGTATATACATAAGTCAGCTTCCTTATGTGTGACTTTTGTATATGCACATTTATGGAAGGCGACTTTCGTATATGCGCATATACAGAAGTTTACATCCATATATGCACACATATGGAAGTTAAATTTCGCAAATGCGTAGAAACGTTTCTGCATATATAGATAAATGGAACCCAACATTCATGGATGTGCATATACAAAAGATTACTTGCGTAAATTCGCATTTACGGGAAGACTACTCCCTTAAATGTCATATATGTGCATCTACAGAAGTGGTCAACTTTCATATATGTGTTGTATATGCACAGATACAGAAGTTGACCACTTCTGTGTATGCGCATATACCAAAGTTGACCACTTCCATATATGCCCATATACAGAAATGGTCGACTTCTATATATTCACATATACGAAAATGGTCGGATTTTGTATATATGCATATACAAAAGCAGTCAGCTTTTGTATATGCACATATATGGAAATGGTCAGCTTTCGTATATGCACATATATGGAAATGATCGGCTTCCATATATGCACATATACAGAAGTTGACCCCTTTTGTATATGCACATATACGGAAATGGTCGGCTTCCCTATATGTGCATATACAGAAATAGTCGGCTTCTATATATGCGCATATACAGAAGTGATCAACTTTTGAATATGCGCATATACAAAAATGGTTGGCTTTTGTATATGGGCATATACAAAAGTGGTCGTCTTGCATATATGCGCATATACAAAAATGGTCGTCTTTCGTATAAGTGCATATACGGAAGCGGTCAACTTTTGTATATGTGCATATACATAAATGGTCGGCTTTCGTATATGCACATATACGGAAGTGGTCAACTTCTGTATATGCACATATATAGAAATGGTCGGCTTTCGTATATGGCATATACAAAAATGGTCATCTACAGAAGCTGACTACTTCTGTATATGTGCATATACAGAAATGGTCAGCTATCGTATATGCACATATACGGAAATGGTCGGCTTCTGTATATGTGCATATATGGAAGTGGTCAACTTTCGTATATGTGTCGTATATGCACATATACGGAAGTTGGCCACTTTCGTATATGCACATATATGGAAGTAGTCAACTTTCATATATGTTTCGTATATGCACATATACGGAAATGGTCGGCTTCTGTATATGCGCATATACGGAAGTGGTCAGCTTCCGTATATGTGTATATATGGAAATGGTCGGCTTCCGCATAATTTCCGTATATGCGCATATACGGGATAGTCGGCTTCCATATATGCATGTATGCGCATATACAAAAATGGTTGGCTTCCATATATGCGTATATGTGCATATACGGCAGCTGACCACTTTCGTATATGCGCATATATGAAAGTGGTCATCTTTCGTATATGCGCATATATGGAAGCGGTCAACTTTCGCATATGCACATATATGGAAGTTGGCAGCTTTCGTATATGCGCATATACGAAAGCTGACAACTTCCGTATATGAGCATATACAGAAGCAGACCATTTTCGTATATTGCATATACGCATATACGGAAGCCGACCATTTTCATATATGCGCATACACACATATAAGGAAGCCAACCATTTCCGTATATGCACATATGCAGAAGCCGACCATTTCCATACATGCACATATACGGAAATGGTCGGCTTCCACATATGCACATATATGAAACATATACAAAAGTTGACTACTTTCGTATATTGCGCATATACAAAAGTGGTCAATTTCTGTATATGTGCATATACGAAACATATACGAAAGTTGACCACTTCCATATATGCACATATACGAAAGCCGGCCATTTTCGTATATGTGCATATACGGAAGTCGACCATATCCGTATATGCGCATTTACGGAAGTGGTGAGCTTCCATATATGTGCATATACGGAAGCGGTCAGCTTCCATATATGCGCATATACGGAAGCGGTCAACTTCCTTACATGACCATTTTCATATATGCCATATACGGAAGCCAACAATTTCCATATATGTGCATATACATAAGTTGACCACTTATGTATATGCGCATATAAGAAAGATGACCACTTTCGTATATACGCATATACGAAAGTGGTCAGCTTCAGTATATGCGCATATACGGAAGCCGGCCATTTTCGTATATGAACATATACGCATATACAGAAGCCGACCATTTTCGTATATGCACATACATGCATATACGTAAGTCAACCATTTATATATGTGTGTGCATATGCGGAAGCCGATCATTTTCATATATGTGCATATACGGAAGATGGTCGCTTCTATATATGCGCATATACAGAAGCCTACCATTTCCATATATGTGCATATATGAAACATATACGAAAGTTGACTACTTTTGTATATGCGCATATACGGAAGTGGTTAACTTCCATATATGTTAATATACGGCACATATACGAAAGTTCACCACTTTTGTATATGCACATATACGGAAGCCGACCATTTACATATATGCGCATATACAGAAGCAGTCAGCTTTTGTATATGACCACTTCCATATATGCACATATACGAAAGCCAACATTTCCGTATATGCGCATATACAGAAATGATCGAATTTTGTATATGCGCACATACAAAAATGGTCGGCTTTCGTATATGCACATATACGAAAGAGTTTTGCTTCTGTATATGCACATATACAAAAATGGTCGGCTTCTGTATATGCACATATACGAAAGCAGTCAACTTCCGTATATGCACATATACGGAAATGGTCGACTTTCGTATATGCGGTCAACTTTCATATATGTGCATATACGAAAGTTGACCACTTCTATATATGCGCATATACAAAAGCTGACCACTTTCGTATATGCGCATATACAAAAGTGGTCAGCTTCTGTATATGCGCATATACGGAAGCCGACCATTTTTTGTATGTACGCATACACGCATATAAGGAAGTCGACCATTTATGTATATGCACATATGCGGAAGCCGACCATTTCCATATATGCGCATATGCGGAAGCCGACCATTTCTGTATATGCACATATACAGAAGTTGATCACTTCCATATATGTGCATATACAGAAGCCGACCATTTTCGTATATGTGCATATACGAAACATATATGAAAGTTGACTACTTTCGTATATGCACATATATGAAAGTGGTCAATTTCTGTATATGTGCATATACGGAACATATACGAAAGTTGACCACTTCCATATATGGACATATACATAAGCCTACCATTTTCGTATATGTGCATATACGGAAGCCGACCATATCTGTATATGTGCATATATGAAAGTTGTCAGCTTTCGTATATGACCATTTTCGTATATGCCATATACGGAAGCTGACCATTTCCATATATGTGCATATATAGAAGTTGATTGCTTCCATATTTGCACATATATGAAAGCTGACCACTTTCGTATATGCGCATATATGAAAGTTGTCAGCTTCCTTATATGCACATATACAGAAGTTGACCATTTTCGTATATGCGCATATACGCATATATAGAATCTTATCATTTTCGTATATGCGCATACACGCATATACATAACCCGACCATTTTTGTATATACGCATATGTGGAAGTCAGTCATTTTCGTATATGCGCATATACGGAAGATGACCGCTTTCATATATGTGCATATATAGAAGCCTGCCATTTTTGTATATGTGCATATACGAAACGTATACAAAAGTTGACTACTTTCATATATGTGCATATACGGAAGTGGTCAACTTCCATATATGTGCATATACGGCACATATATGAAAGTTCACCACTTCTGTATATGCACATATATGGAAGCCAACCATTTATGTATATGTGCATATACGGAAGGAGACCATTTCCGTATATGCACATATACGGAAGTGTTCAGCTTCCGTATATGCACATATACAGAAGCCGACCATTTCCGTATATGCACATATACGGAAATGATTGGATTTCATATATGCTCACATACGAAAATGGTCGGCTTTTTTATATGTGCATATACGAAAGCGGTTTTCTTCCGTGTATGCACATTTATGGAAATGTTCAACTTCTGTATATGTTCATATATGAAAGTGGTAAGCTTCTGTATATGCGCATATACGAAAATGGTCAGCTTCCGTATATGCAATCAACTTTCATATATGTGCATATACGAAAGCTGACAACTTCTGTATATGTATATATACAAAAGTTGAACACTTTTGTATATGATTATATACAAAAGATGACCACTTTCGTATATGTGCATATACGAAAGTGGTCAGTTTTTGTATATGTGCATATACGGAAGCCGACCATTTTTGTATATGCGCATATACGCATATACGGAAGCCGACCATTTTTGTATATGCGCATACACGCATATGCTGAAGCTGACCATTTCTGTATATGCGCATATGCGGAAGCTGACCATTTTCGTATATATGCATATGCGGAAGCTGACCATTTTCGTATATGCGCATATACAGAAGCTTACCACTTTCGTATATGCGCATATACAGAAGCTTACCACTTTCGTATATGCGCATATACAGAAGCCGACCATTTTCGTATATGTGCATATACAAAAGTTGACTACTTTCGTATATGCGCATATACATAAGTGGTCAATTTTTGTATATGTGCATATATGGCACATATACGAAAGTTGACCACTTCCGTATATGCACATATACAGAAGCAGACCATTTCCGTATATGTGCATATACGGAAGTCGATCATATTCGTATATGTGCAAATACGGAAACAGTCAGCTTCTGTATATGACCATTTTCGTATATACCATATACAGAAGCCAACCATTTCCATATATGTGCATATACAGAAGTTGACTGCTTCTATATATGTGCATATACGAAAGCTGACCACTTTCGTATATGCTCATATACGAAAGTGGTCAGCTTTTGTATATGTGCATATATAGAAGTCGACCATTTTTGTATATGGGCATATACGCATATAAGGAAGCCGACCATTTTCGTATATGCGCATACATGCATATACAAAAGTCGACCATTTCCGTATATGCGCATATGCGGAAGCCAACCATTTTTGTATATGCGCATATATGGAAGATAATCATTTTCATATATGCGCATATACAGAAGCCTACCATTTTCGTATATGTGCATATACGAAACATATATGAAAGTTGACTTCTGTATATGCGCATATACAGAAGTGGTCAACTTCCATATATGTGTGTATACGGCACATATACGAAAGTTTACCACTTATGTATATGCACATATACGGAAGCCGACCATTTTCGTAGATGTGCATATGCGGAAGCCAACCATTTCCATATATGCACATATGCGGAAGCCGACCATTTCTGTATATGCACATATACGGAAATGATCAGATTTTGTATATACGCACATACGAAAATGGTTGGCTTCTGTATATGTGCATATACGAAAGCAGTCAGCCTCCATATATGTGCATATATGGAAATGGTCGACTTTCATATATGCGATCAACTTCCGTATATGTGCATATACAAAAGTTGACAACTTCCATATATGTGCATATACGAAAGTTGACAGCTTCTGTATATGCTCATATATGAAAGCTGACCACTTTCGTATATGTGCATATACGAAAGCAGTCAACTTTCGTATATGGGAATATATGGAAGTTGACCACTTTCGTATATGCGCATATACACATATACGGAAGCTGACAATTTTTTTATATGCACATACACGCATATGTGGAAGCTGACCATTTCCGTATATGTACATATGTGGAAGCCGACCATTTTCATATATGCACATATACAGAAGTTGACATCTTCCGTATATGTGCATATACAGAAGCCGACCATTTCCGTATATGTGCATATACGACACATATACAAAAGTTGACCACTTTTATATATGCACATATACGAAAGCCGACCATTTTTGTATATGTGCATATACAGAAGTCGACCATATCCGTATATGCGCATATATGAAAGAAGTCACCTTTTGTATATGACCATTTTCATATATTCCATATACGAAAGTTGATCATTTCCATATATGTGCATATACAGAAGTTGATCACTTCCATATATGCACATATACAGAAATCGACCATTTATGTATATGTGCATATACAGAAGCTGGTCGCTTCTGTATATGCACATATACGAAAGTCGACCATTTCTGTATATGTGCATATATGAAAGATTACTACTTTCGTATATGCGCATATATGGAAGCCACCCATTTTCGTATATGCGCATATCCGAAAGTTGACCACTTTTGTATATGTGCATATACGGAAGCTGACCATTTCCATATATGCACATATAGGGAAGCCAACCATTTCTATATATGTGCATATACAAAAGGGGTCAACTTTTGTATATGTGCATATACGGAACCTGACCATTTCCATATATGCGCATATACGGAAGTCGACCATTTTTGTATATGTGCATATACAGATGTTGACTGCTTTCGTATCTACACATATATGAAAGCTGACCATTTCCATATATGCGCATATATGGAAGCCGACCATTTCCATATATGGGAATATATGGAAGTGGTCATCTTTGGAAAGCATGTCATTTCCAATGGGTTCTTAGTGTTTTCCCTACTACCACCAGAACTATTGACGGATGGTAACATCAGTGTTTAACCAGATGTTGGTTACAAGCTCACAAGAGTCGAACTGTGTCGTTGTTTCAATGTTGAGAGCACCTATCGTACAAAAAGACTTATTTTCCATCCACTATAACTGTAACTTGATGAACTTTGACTTCAGGAACTATGACCTAAGGAAATTTAACCTCGGGAACTATGACCTTAGGAGCTTTGACCTCAGGAACGATGAACATCCCCCAAATATTATGAAGTCTCTCAGGTGAGTCTGTGGTGTGTAATACCTCCCAACCACTCTCATAGTCTTAGTTGGAATCCAAATATCTTCTACATAGGTTATGAGTGATGGCAGGAGGCCTCTTCCATGGCCATTGATCATGAGAAGCTTCATTCAGGGCCTAAGGCCCTTGATTTCATCCCCCAACCATTATGAAGGCCTCAAT
>ML783997.1:92288-107531 GCA_009831015.1 Picea engelmannii
TATATATTGACATATACTAGGTATATGTGTCGGTATATATACCATAGATACATATTGAGGCCTTCATAATGGTTGGGGGATGAAATCAAGGGCCTTAGGCCCTGAATGAAGCTCCTCATGATCGATGGCCATGGAAGAGGCCTCCTGCCCTTGCTCATAACCTATGTAGATTATTTGGATTCCAACTAAGACTATTGGGGTGGTTGGGAGGTATTACACACCACAAACTCGCCTGAGAGCCTTCACAATAGTTGGGGGATGGTCATCGTTCCTAAGGTCAAATCTCCTAAGGTCATAGTTCCTAAGGTTAAATTTCCTTAGGTCATAGTTCTCGAAGTCAAATTTCATCATGTTACAGTTACAGTGGATGGAAAAGAAGTCTTTTTGTACAATGGGTTCTCTCAGGATTTAAACAACAACGGAGTTCGGCTCTTGTGAGCTTGTAACTGGCATCTGGTTAAACATTGATGTTCCCATCCGTCATTAGTGTCAGTGGTAGTAGGGAAAGCACTAAGAACCCATTGGAAATGACTTTCCAGTATAGAAGTGGGCCGACGTTATGGCCGTGATAGTACAAATGTAACTGGACTTTGCATTGATTAAATGCACCCGACAGTTTACAATGTCCATGCCACAGAAAAATCCCCGCCAAATAATATCTCTTGGATAGAAAAATAAATGTTCATGTAGTCCTGCAACTGGCTCACATCACAAGCATATTCATACAATTCACACTGTTGATTGTTTACAAAATCGTCCTCAAAAATATTATTTTCACCCAGGCATTTAAGATCTGGATTTTCTCATAAACCCTCAATGGTCAAGATCTCCCTGGGAGATTGATATACCTCTTTGTTCAAGTCTAGAACAAGGCTTAGGTTCATGCTGAGCTCATCATTTGAAGCCTCTATGAGATAACACAGATCAATCCCCGGCCTCGAAATGAGGGTTTGGCATTTGTGGCATCTAGAAATATCTGATTTCGTCGAATCATTTCCAAATTTGGGGACAAAAAATGTGAAACATGTCGAGATGATATCTTCCTCCATGATTCTCATGGCTCTGCATCTGAAATCCTCAATGGAAGTGCATTCTTATTTTACTGCCTCTAGTTCTCCTAAAAGTGGAAAGTGACAAAATGGGTCGGTTTCTTGGTCATTGAAGCGTTTGGATTCCCGGACGTCAATAGAATATGGTAGAGCCTTCGACTCTTGGCCACATTTTCTGAGCGTCTGTGAAATGATTGAAAGAAGGTCGGGAGACTCAAACACTGAACACAATGGTGATGAAATTTAGTTGCAATGAAGAACTTATCTTCCTTCTATATCTATCGATCTAAATAACAAAGCGATAATTGTTGATATGAATAACAGAGCGGATACGATAGGAGCCGATAGCTAGATACAATAGGAATCGATAACTCACACCCTCCTCCAGCAACACACCCATCAGGATGATCGGGAGTTGAACCAGAAAATAGGAAGAAGTGATTACCATGTTACAAACAAAGGCATAGCCATTTCAATAAATGTGCATATACGAAAGCACTTCAGTAAATGTGCATATACTGTAGCCGGGCCACTTATGTATATGCACATATGTGAAAGTGCTTTCATATATGCATATATATGGAAGAAAGTTTATGTATATTCACATTTACGGAAGCCTTATTTCGTAAATGTGATTTTATCAAAGTCAAATTCAGTATATGGGCATATATGGAAGTCAGCTTCTGTATATGCGTATATACATAAGTCAGCTTCCTTATGTGTGACTTTTGTATATGCACATTTATGGAAGGCGACTTTCGTATATGCGCATATACAGAAGTTTACATCCATATATGCACACATATGGAAGTTAAATTTCGCAAATGCGTAGAAACGTTTCTGCATATATAGATAAATGGAACCCAACATTCATGGATGTGCATATACAAAAGATTACTTGCGTAAATTCGCATTTACGGGAAGACTACTCCCTTAAATGTCATATATGTGCATCTACAGAAGTGGTCAACTTTCATATATGTGTTGTATATGCACAGATACAGAAGTTGACCACTTCTGTGTATGCGCATATACCAAAGTTGACCACTTCCATATATGCCCATATACAGAAATGGTCGACTTCTATATATTCACATATACGAAAATGGTCGGATTTTGTATATATGCATATACAAAAGCAGTCAGCTTTTGTATATGCACATATATGGAAATGGTCAGCTTTCGTATATGCACATATATGGAAATGATCGGCTTCCATATATGCACATATACAGAAGTTGACCCCTTTTGTATATGCACATATACGGAAATGGTCGGCTTCCCTATATGTGCATATACAGAAATAGTCGGCTTCTATATATGCGCATATACAGAAGTGATCAACTTTTGAATATGCGCATATACAAAAATGGTTGGCTTTTGTATATGGGCATATACAAAAGTGGTCGTCTTGCATATATGCGCATATACAAAAATGGTCGTCTTTCGTATAAGTGCATATACGGAAGCGGTCAACTTTTGTATATGTGCATATACATAAATGGTCGGCTTTCGTATATGCACATATACGGAAGTGGTCAACTTCTGTATATGCACATATATAGAAATGGTCGGCTTTCGTATATGGCATATACAAAAATGGTCATCTACAGAAGCTGACTACTTCTGTATATGTGCATATACAGAAATGGTCAGCTATCGTATATGCACATATACGGAAATGGTCGGCTTCTGTATATGTGCATATATGGAAGTGGTCAACTTTCGTATATGTGTCGTATATGCACATATACGGAAGTTGGCCACTTTCGTATATGCACATATATGGAAGTAGTCAACTTTCATATATGTTTCGTATATGCACATATACGGAAATGGTCGGCTTCTGTATATGCGCATATACGGAAGTGGTCAGCTTCCGTATATGTGTATATATGGAAATGGTCGGCTTCCGCATAATTTCCGTATATGCGCATATACGGGATAGTCGGCTTCCATATATGCATGTATGCGCATATACAAAAATGGTTGGCTTCCATATATGCGTATATGTGCATATACGGCAGCTGACCACTTTCGTATATGCGCATATATGAAAGTGGTCATCTTTCGTATATGCGCATATATGGAAGCGGTCAACTTTCGCATATGCACATATATGGAAGTTGGCAGCTTTCGTATATGCGCATATACGAAAGCTGACAACTTCCGTATATGAGCATATACAGAAGCAGACCATTTTCGTATATTGCATATACGCATATACGGAAGCCGACCATTTTCATATATGCGCATACACACATATAAGGAAGCCAACCATTTCCGTATATGCACATATGCAGAAGCCGACCATTTCCATACATGCACATATACGGAAATGGTCGGCTTCCACATATGCACATATATGAAACATATACAAAAGTTGACTACTTTCGTATATTGCGCATATACAAAAGTGGTCAATTTCTGTATATGTGCATATACGAAACATATACGAAAGTTGACCACTTCCATATATGCACATATACGAAAGCCGGCCATTTTCGTATATGTGCATATACGGAAGTCGACCATATCCGTATATGCGCATTTACGGAAGTGGTGAGCTTCCATATATGTGCATATACGGAAGCGGTCAGCTTCCATATATGCGCATATACGGAAGCGGTCAACTTCCTTACATGACCATTTTCATATATGCCATATACGGAAGCCAACAATTTCCATATATGTGCATATACATAAGTTGACCACTTATGTATATGCGCATATAAGAAAGATGACCACTTTCGTATATACGCATATACGAAAGTGGTCAGCTTCAGTATATGCGCATATACGGAAGCCGGCCATTTTCGTATATGAACATATACGCATATACAGAAGCCGACCATTTTCGTATATGCACATACATGCATATACGTAAGTCAACCATTTATATATGTGTGTGCATATGCGGAAGCCGATCATTTTCATATATGTGCATATACGGAAGATGGTCGCTTCTATATATGCGCATATACAGAAGCCTACCATTTCCATATATGTGCATATATGAAACATATACGAAAGTTGACTACTTTTGTATATGCGCATATACGGAAGTGGTTAACTTCCATATATGTTAATATACGGCACATATACGAAAGTTCACCACTTTTGTATATGCACATATACGGAAGCCGACCATTTACATATATGCGCATATACAGAAGCAGTCAGCTTTTGTATATGACCACTTCCATATATGCACATATACGAAAGCCAACATTTCCGTATATGCGCATATACAGAAATGATCGAATTTTGTATATGCGCACATACAAAAATGGTCGGCTTTCGTATATGCACATATACGAAAGAGGGTTGCTTCTGTATATGCACATATACAAAAATGGTCGGCTTCTGTATATGCACATATACAAAAGCAGTCAACTTCCGTATATGCACATATACGAAAGCAGTCAACTTCCGTATATGCACATATACGGAAATGGTCGACTTTCGTATATGCGGTCAACTTTCATATATGTGCATATACGAAAGCTGACAGCTTTCGTATATGTCCATATACGAAAGTTGACCACTTCTATATATGCGCATATACAAAAGCTGACCACTTTCGTATATGTGCATATACAAAAGTGGTCAGCTTTTGTATATGCGCATATACGGAAGCCGGCCATTTTTTGTATGTACGCATACACGCATATAAGGAAGTCGACCATTTATGTATATGCACATATGCGGAAGACGACCATTTCCATATATGTGCATATGCAGAAGCCGACCATTTCTGTATATGCGCATATACAGAAGTTGATCACTTCCATATATGTGCATATACAGAAGCCGACCATTTTCGTATATGTGCATATACGAAACATATACGAAAGTTGACTACTTTCGTATATGCACATATATGAAAGTGGTCAATTTCTGTATATGTGCATATACGGAACATATATGAAAGTTGACCACTTCCATATATGGACATATACATAAGCCTACCATTTTCGTATATGTGCATATACGGAAGCCGACCATATCTGTATATGTGCATATATGAAAGTTGTTAGCTTTCGTATATGACCATTTTCGTATATTCCATATACGGAAGCTGACCATTTCCATATATGTGCATATACAGAAGTTGATTGCTTCCATATTTGCACATATATGAAAGCTGACCACTTTCGTATATGCGCATATATGAAAGTTGATCATTTCCATATATGTGCATATACAGAAGTTGATCACTTCCATATATGCACATATACAGAAATCGACCATTTATGTATATGTGCATATACAGAAGTTGGTCGCTTCTGTATATGCACATATACGAAAGTCAACCATTTATGTATATGTGCATATATGAAAGATTACTACTTTCGTATATGCGCATAAATGGAAGCCACCCATTTTCGTATATGCGCATATCCGAAAGTTGACCACTTTTGTATATGTGCATATACAGAAGCCGACCATTTCCATATATGCACATATAGGGAAGCCAACCATTTCTATATATGTGCATATACAAAAGGGGTCAACTTTTGTATATGTGCATATACGGAACCTGACCATTTCCATATATGCGCATATACGGAAGCCGACCATTTCTGTATATGTGCATATACAGATGTTGACTGCTTTCGTATCTACGCATATATGAAAGCTGACCATTTCCATATATGCGCATATATGGAAGCCGACCATTTCCATATATGGGAATATATGGAAGTGGTCATCTTTGGACAGCATGTCATTTCCAACGAGTTCTTAGTGTTTTCCCTACTACCACCAGAACTATTGACGGATGGTAACATCAGTGTTTAACCAGATGTTGGTTACAAGCTCACAAGAATCGAACTGTGTCGTTGTTTCAATGTTGAGAGCACCTATCGTACAAAAAGACTTCTTTTCCATCCACTATAACTGTAACTTGATGAACTTTGACTTCAGGAACTATGACCTAAGGAAATTTAACCTCGGGAACTATGACCTTAGGAGCTTTGACCTCAGGAACGATGAACATCCCCCAAATATTATGAAGGCTCTCAGGTGAGTCTGTGGTGTGTAATACCTCCCAACCACTCTCATAGTCTTAGTTGTAATCCAAATATCTTCTACATAGGTTATGAGTGATGGCAGGAGGCCTCTTCCATGGCCATTGATCATGAGAAGCTTCATTCAGGGCCTAAGGCCCTTGATTTCATCCCCCAACCATTATGAAGGCCTCAATATGTATCTATGGTATATATACTTAGTATATATACTGACACATATACCTAGTATATGTTGATATATACTAGTATATATTCTTGGTATATATATCGATATATATACTTAGTATATATATCGATATATATATATATATATATGTATATATACTAGGATATATATCGGCATATATACTATATTAAGCATATATACTAGGTATATTTACTTAGTATATATATCGACATATATATCTAGTATGTATACTCATATATACTAGGTATATTTACTTAATATATATATTGACATATATATATATATCAACATATACACCTTGTATATATATCGATATATATGCTAAGTATATATACTGATGGATAGTGTATATATCGACAATTAAGGGGTCGGCCCCACTTAATTTATGTTTTTGACAAATTATGTTGAGGTTTCCTCATTTAAAATAGGTAACACTCATTTTCGTTTTGGATCATCACTTACCTTTGGGAGAGATACTTCTGAAATTTTCTCCCTTTTGAGATTACTAGCCCTTCTAAACTCATGTGATTGGCTTGGAGAGGTATCTTGTGGATAATTTTTCTGATTTTGGATAGGAATTTCTGCAATTAGGGTTTTATCTCATGGTTTCTTGGTGAAGTAAGTGAATTTTCTGCAATTTCATTCATATGCTATTAATGTTTCACAGTAAATTTGTTATTTTATGCTAGATATGTTCTTGGTAAAACCCTACGAGAGGAAAATAAGTGCTTATTTATCTCAAAAGGTAATTTTGGAGTTTCTTTGGAGGTTGTCTCTATTGCTTTTTCACGGCAGTGTTTGGTGCTTTCTCTTTCTGCAGCTTTTGGTGATGATCCTCTTGCTGCCCATATTTTTATGTTGTTATTCCTAGCTCTTTTATTTTATATTTATTTGTGGATTATGATCCAGCTTCAAGGCCCCTTTAGGCTTCTATTTTCTAATCACTTTACCCATGGTTGGGTCATGCTTAAGGAACCTAAAAAATGTAATTTGGTTCTCTTCGGATGAACAGAATTACGTTTTTTTTTCATGGAAAAAATAAAACACTTATACACGTGAGTATGAATAAATACATCCAAAAGTATATGTAATCTAAATATATGGCCAATATGACAAATATGTCAAAGTATAAACCTCTTCTCCTTTACAAAGTATGGAAAATCTATTCTCATTAATAACTCTACACAAATAAACAAAGTGTTCCCTTTACAATTATGAAAAAACTATTCTCATTAACAAATACACAAATAAACAAACTATTTCCCAGTAGACATAGTGACTAAGTCTCTTCAAACAAGACAAGATTCATGAAATTCACTTGGCTGAAAGACTTAAATCTAAAACATAGTGCAATGGGATTGGGTAGGTGTTTTCTCAATTTTAATTTCAAAACAAACTTGCGTTCAACTACGAGTCAGTATCATGCTTGCAAGACTCAAATTTAAAACATAAAAAACCTAAAATCAAAACTCATGAATTTGGCATTGTCCTTAGAGAAAGGAAGAACGCTCTTCATTTTGAATGAAACTCCATATATTTTAAGTAAAACCCAATTTAAAATTTTAACACAAATATTTACATCTACACTTTTACACTGCATATTCTCTACAAACATACATTAAAGTAAGAGATAATATGTACGCGTGACATGTTGTCTCTTAACAAACTCTACACGCCAACTATAACTAGCCAACCAACGTTGATTTTCTCAATGTACACTATAACTTGAAATGTGAACTAGCCATCCAATCTTGATTTCCTTAATGTTGTCTAAGTTAGCATAATTGATTTATTGATTTAATATAATTCAATGAAAAATTGTAAATACAGAGATGAATTATATATGTTTTTATCAAGCACAATCCAACCATCCACGTTTTTGGTCACAATCACTACAAAACAATTAAATACATATACAGAAGTTGACTTCTATAAATGCACATTTACGAAAGACAGATTTTGTATATGCGCATTTACGGAGGTTGGATTTTGTATATGCTATATGTATCCATGTGTCGAGTCACGTCATTGTGAAAAATCATATTAGTGTCCAATTAGGGTACGAAGTGTCATGCCAAGTGGTGTGCCACCTCAGGACCACATGGCATTGGCTCCAACTAGATCACGGGATCAGGCGTCGAAGAGTGAGTGTTTATGAACTAACTTGGGGGGTAGTGAGGTAAAGTGCTCGGTGGAGTATGGATTCTGGTCGGTTTAGGTGTTGGTGGAGGTGTTTTCCCAGTTGGGATAGGTCCTGGTGATCATTCCATTGAATAATCGGCCATCAAAAGGTCTTGGGTAGTGTAAGTGCATGAGATCTTCGGAATCCCAGTGCCTAGTGAGGCACGTAACTCCTCCAAGGACGTGGTCAGTTGTCTATGTGTCCTGATAGGTCTGCGTCAGGTGGAGCCACAAGAGAATAAGTTTTGTGTGGGTGCCCCGTGGACGTGGAGTGGATTTTAGATGGAAAAGGTATGATAATTTCAAGAGGCCATAACTTTTAATCCCATGCTCAATCACAGTCATTGGAAATCTATCGACGAGTAGAATTGGACTATGGGTCCTTTAGACTTTGAGTGGGATACAAAAATAATGAATAGGTTTTGTACACTAGAAATGTGTGTTAAGGTATAAGCATGGTTAGGTGAGACACAACGGTATTAATCCTTATTTAACCTTCATGAGAGAGAGAACCATGAACAACACCTAGAAACCATGACAGGATCCCTCTTTAGGGAGTCCATAACATCCAAGTTGCATATGGGCATCATTATCCATTGTTGGAAATCATGTATGGCTATTGGGTCCATGACCATAATCAAGGAAGGGAAATAATATCCTTTGACCCTAGACCTTGCTTCTTAGCATCAAGCACCATGGACGAGTCCTTGAACCTCTACATATGAACTCTATTGTCTCAAAATCACTTCCAATGGTGTTATGGCCACCATTGATACATTATTTGTGCACCAAGAATGTATCTAGAGGTACAACCAAGGTCACAAGAGGAGAATTATAGGCCTTATTCCATAAATGGCACTTGTTGGTCTCATTTTCCATGTACAACACTTACTACCCATAAATCATCTACAACCATAATTTTGAATGCATCCTTGAATGACCAAAGGAGACCCTTGTACATTATCTCTAGCCTACTATATGAATAAAAGTATCATGATTAAACCACAACATATTCCCTAAATGAGGTTTTTTCTCAAGAAACACACCATGAATCATTTTGGAGGCCATGTTTGGGATTCTTTAACATCCAAGTGGGATACAGGTGCCATGAGTAAGTTTTTTTCACTAGAAATGGTCTTCAAGTTCTAAACATAGTTTGGGAAGGTTGACAAGAGGCTTAATCCCTAAATGAACCTTCTAGAGCTCTAGTTATATAGTTAAGGGAGGAAAATGCATGGGCCTTAGGACATAAATTCCACTTCTCATGCTTAATCACCTTCAACAACACTTGAAAATCACAACAAAAACCCTCTCCAATGGTCTTTGGCATCAAAGTTGGATATGGGAGCTTTTGTGCACTATGTATGGTCCAAAAGGCCTTAAACGTGGTCGAAGAAGGAAAAAATATCTTGAGATATTCTTGAATATTCTAAACCTTAGGATCCTTGAACAAGTACTCATACTAACACATGAGTCCTTTGGAGTTGTTATTTGTAGGCCTTTGAGTGGGATATAAGTGTCATGAGTAGTTTTTGTGCACTAGAAATGGGTATATACCATGCCACATGGTTAAAGGGGTAAACAAGGGCCTTAATACCTAATTGAACCTTCTTGAGTTCAAGTGCCATGAAGAAACCCTAGACATAGGAACATGATCCCTCACTAGGGTTCTTTTACCTGGGAGTTGGATATGGATTCTATTAAGTTGTTTAACACACTCTCCTGTCGAGGGAAAGGTGTCAACCATCTGAAGAAAAATTTCACCCAGGAGAAAGAAACAACCAATTCAGGAAGGTTCACATACTGAGGTGAGTACAAATGTGGGTACTTATGTATGTAAATTCCCCTAGAAACCAAAAATCCTTATGTATGTGAATTGTTCTTCAAACACACATAATCCTTTCCCTTTATGGGATTCCATCACTTCCTCTGTGACCTTGGAAGGCTCGGTTCCTATGAGTATACTTTTGAATTATTATAAAGGATTAATATATATACCAATATATATACTCAATGTATACACTGGTATATATGTTGATTATATATACCAATATATATACTCAATGTATATACCAGTATATATGTTGATTATATATACCGATATATATACTGAGTATATATACTGACACATATACCTAGTATATGTGTCAACATATACTAGATGTATGTATCAGTATATATACTGACATATATTATACAAGTATATATATTGACATATATACCTAGTATATATACTGAGTATATATACTAATCATTTATCCTTTATCCTTGGCGGGCTCGGTTCCTATGAGTATACTTTTGCATTAGTATAAATTATTAGTATATATAAAGAATTAGTATATATACCGGTATATACACTCAATATATATATATACCTAGTATATGTATCGGTATATATACTCAGTGTATATATCAACACATATACCTAGTATATATCGACATATACATAATGATGATGATGATGATGATGATGATGATGACCACTGATCAATTGGTCTATGGGACCTTAAGAAGGTAAGTGATTACTTCAATTTATTTAAAATTGTAGTTCTATGCTCAAAAAACATGGAGATAAGTATTCCAATATCACCATAGTTTTGATTAACTAATAGGTTAGTTTTGATCACCATAGTGTTTTTCATCTTCTATCTACTTAGTGTCACAAAGGTAACAGATTCCCTCATCCCATAGTGTTTTGGGAGTTGTCCAATGCCCAGTTTCATTAAGTAGCAATGTTGATTTTCTTCTTTGCACTTCTCAAAACTAAGAGATAATTTTGATATTCTAAATTAGGGTTGACCACCTCCTTATAGTATCTTAATTTCCTTTTATCCAATAATTCTTTATCACACCACATATTCTCCTTAAATTTAGAAGTGATATTCTACATGATGGCTTCTTCTTGTATTCCCCAATGATTTAGCCAAGGTTTGGAATCTTTATGTCATCCCACTTGAAAAAATGGTAGTTTTGGCAAGAGTTTGAAGTAATTTTGGGGAGTCTCTTGTCATCCATGTTGTTTATCTTGTTCTTGTACGTTAGGTATCTAATCATAGAAATTATC
This sequence comes from Picea engelmannii, assembly GCA_009831015.1. NCBI lineage: Eukaryota > Viridiplantae > Streptophyta > Pinopsida > Pinales > Pinaceae > Picea > Picea engelmannii. The sequence goes on from ML783997.1 coordinate 103,803, forward strand.
TTAATGGGGGAAAGGCTTGCTTTTATGAGTATAGGATAGGGAGTATTGCCCTTAATTTTGAAATTATAAGTTATAAAATTCTTTTGGATATGTTCTATCTTTCTCTATAATTCATTAGATATGTTGCAACCCCAAACTTCACATAATAGTATTTGTATTTATGTGAAAAAAATCATTTTTGTGTTTTATACATATAAAATGTAGATATTTATATAAAATTTTAATTTTAATTTTATTTTATTTGTAATTATATTTATATATTATTTTTATTTTTTTTATTATTTTTATTTATATCTATATTTTTATAATATTATAAAAATAAAAAATAAAAAAATAGATTTTAAATGAAAGGAAATAAGAAATAAATATAAAAGAATCAAATTGGTGTATGAGAACCTTTTGTTTGTGGGATAAAGAACCCTCTCTACACAGATATTTGACTATTAAAATCTTTGGAGTATACATACCTTACTCTCTTTGGATTTGAACTTGCTAGTTTTTAAGAACAAACACATTATTAACTATAAACCCCACTTAAATTATATACATATTCATATACTCAATATTAATAAATTCAAAAACAACTTATTATCATATAATATATGATGTGTAAATAAATTTAAACTAAAATTCAATATACAACTTAATTCTATATATGATATACTCAATATTAATAAATTCAAAAACAACTTATTATCATATAATATATGATGTGTAAATAAATTTAAACTAAAATTCAATATACAACTTAATTCTATATATGATGTTTAAATAAGTGAAATCAAATAATACTTATTATCATATAATATATGATGTGTAAATAAATTTAAACTAAAATTCAATATACAACTTAATTCTATATATGATGTTTAAATAAGTGAAATCAAATAATACATATAACTTAATGCTATATGTGAGATTTCAATAGATTTAAACAAATTTAGAAAAATAATTGGAATTAGATGTTTCAATAAATTAGATAAGTTGAAATGACATATAATAGATATCTTCTTCGAGTTATTAAAGTCGTTGTATGCATTCAACTCCATATTTAAGACATTGTATGCATTAAAAAAACACAATTTGAGTGTAAATTTGTGATTTGCCAAATTCCCAGAGAAAATAAAATATTAAACTTTTAACAGCAAATTGAAAGTTGAAACAATACCATAACTGCACATTCACCCTTGGCGATCCTTTATAACCTAATACATACAACTATAAATGCATCCATTGAAATGTTTTATAACTAAAGTGTACATTTAATTACAGTCAATCCATCATAATCACAATGAGCAAAGTAATTCAACACAAATGTGTCCATGGTTTTTCTTATCATGGTCACAAAAAATACATGAAAATTAAACATCCAATAACTATCTAGCAGTTAAAACTAATTTTCTATTCATAACTTTCTATAACAGTTTTCCTGGATCACAACAACCATATTACTCTCTGATCCACTCATAGCATCAGTGATCATTTTTTCGACTTTTGCTGATGAGGAATCATCTAACAGGCGCAATTCTTTGAACTTGCTACTCTTCTTATTAACACTCTTCAACCTATCCTTGCCAAGATGATGCTCACGCAGGGAATATCCTACAAGAGTTCGTTGCTAACACCTCCAACCCCTTCCATTCCTACGCCTGTACTAAGAACCCAAATGATTGTTATCATTATTATTATTGAAGGCGACCTGCATGGGCTTGTGAAGTGCTCTTGCTTTATCTTTCTTTATAATAATTTCCTCTTCGTCCTCGCTCATTATAAATCTTTTTTTATCACTTGATCTCCATGCATTTATAGACTCTCGATTCTTTTTTGACCTCCTTTGTTTGTTGATGGCATTCCCTGTAATCGCTTGTCAACCCAGATTCCTTGCAGCAAATGTTTGACGTGTTTTCGTTTTCAAGTACTCCTCGACTTTTTCCTGCAAAATTCCCATCCAAGAGCTCTTATGTCAAGAACCAACGAACTCATTAATATGCTTTTAACATCAACACCTGTAGAACTTAAAATTCTGATGATCAATGACATCAATTAGTGAAGAAGACTATATACCTTTATTTTCAAGGAAGCCGATTTTATCCCCTTTATTTCTGCTAGAAGAAATCCATAGGAAAGTAAGCATGAAAAATTGAGGAACCCATGAAAGCATTCGTATAAAATTATGTAGCTGAGTCATAGAATTCGATAGTTACTAGGGAAACAAACATTACCATTCTTACAATCTTGAGGGTGATTTAGAAATATTAAATAAGTACGTAGTAGTCTTGTTTCCTTTGAATTTGGTATTTTCACCTTCCCACTAACCTACCTGCACAAAGACCAGAGGAAAGAGAAAGCATTTTCATTGTCCCTTGACCAGATTTGTGATTTTACAGAGCAAAATCTTCTCATAGAAGTCTTCTTATATGCTTTCTTTCAGATCTGTCCTTCGCTATGGTGCCCAATCTAACATTATTGTTGTTTAAAGGTGTGTTGAATATTCAGATCCAGACGAAGTACCATCTTGGAGAAATAGAATATCAATTAATTTGTGGTGCCCTCTGGATTCTTTTGTCTTTAGCCCTTCATAATCCTATGGCCATTGGAGACTATAGTAATAGATTCTCTGTAGTTGGGCGCTTTTGGGCGCTTATTGGAGAAATTACTGAATCCTCCCTTGGGCTATATAAGCACATGCGCATTTGGTCGAGGGCTTTGTATTCTTATGTAATGAAGGCAAGGGGGAAGGTACTATGAGAGACTCTCGCATGGGAGGAATGGAGGCCCTTGCATTTGCTCGAGGGCTTTGTATTCTTATGTAATGAAGGCAAGGGAGAAGGTACTATGAGAGACTCTCGCATGGGAGGAATGGAGGCCCTTGCATGAAACCGTTCCATGTCACTTCATGGCTTTAAATGAAGATATTACGGTGAGTTCCTATGTATGTGTACTCATCCCATCACTTCGAAGATCGCTCCCCATATAGATGTCTTTGCTTCCACCTTTACCATGTATACTCATTCCCTTGATATTGATCATGGAATTGAGTGGGTCAAGATGTGTTCATTGACCCGTAGAGTTTCTATGGGGTCACTCAAAGGAAATTTTGTTTGCGCATCAGCTATGGAGTTATTATGGTAGAGGATGTGTCGAGGAATAAAGGAGTGGAATGCTTGCAACTCAAAATATTTTCGCTGAAAGATTGATGCTAGCTTCATATCTTTTGACAATGTATTTTTTCTCAATTGGTTTATGATAACCATGGAGTCCTCGAGGATTGAGATGGATATTATTCCCGGTTGGCATGCCAACTTCAATCCTTGGAGAAGAGTGTATGCCTTAGCCTAATTGTTTGTAGACTACCCGATATTTCAAGAGAATAATAGCTTAATATTTCCTCTTGGGGAGAAGAGAACCCCACCTGCTCTTGTCGCCCTGGGGTTGCCTTTAGAGGCTCCATCAAAGTTCAAAACATGCAATGTTTTTGTTTGTTTCCATTCTTCGAATTCTTGGCCTAATATATGTAGCTGCCAAGAAAGTTTAGCATATTGATCTGTTTTGGATCTAGGGATGCCACTTGGGTTGTGGTATTGGTTGGGAAAAAGTTGTTTAAACCACTTATCTTCTTCAATATTTAGTTGTTGTTGATCAAACCAATTTTTTTGCTTCCTATTAAAGTGCTCCACCATCAATCCCAAGCTCTTTAAAGCCACTACCACTGGGGGGGGGGGGGTATTC
>ML783997.1:107724-146723 GCA_009831015.1 Picea engelmannii
AACTTTCCATTTGCTAAAAATATTATTGAGTTTATGTGGACATCTGATATAAGGAGAGAGAGATTGGTGCATGAGGTACCATACCTCCTTAGAGAATGGACATTCCATAAATAAATGTGTATTGGATTCCTCTGAAATTTGACAAAGAGCATCCCTGAAAGGGCCATTGAACCCTCTTTTATGCACATTTACCCCTGTTAAGATCTTGTTGTGAACCAACGTCCAACAAAAAATATTGATTTTTGGGAGGACATCAGTATTCCAAATCTTGTTCCATGTAGATGATCTAGGGGGTAAGTTGACCTGAGCTAAGAGGGTGGCATATCCAGCTTTGACCGAGTATTGTCCTTCACCCCATCCTCAAGAATATTTAGACACCATATAGCAGGGATCACCACCAATGAATCCTCGACATAGTTGAAGAAAAATGCAGTGGAGGTGAGGGGGGAGGACCAAGAGCCGCTAGCCTTCCCAAGCTCCAAAAAGGAACCATTTGGAGATATAGAATCGAGTGAAGATGTCAATCTCCTTACACTAGTCCTGTAATTGAGAAAGAGTGAGATTTTGCTGGAGAGGTTGGTTCCCCATGATGTTTTCCTCCCATATATTAATCTTGCATCCATTCCCCTGAATCCAAGTGGTTTTTATTGGAAATATTACACACTCACCTAGAATTATTTTCCTAAGTTTGATAGTCCAATGTTGAGAACACTTCCTTAGATGAGAATATTCTCTCTAGAGAATATTCTCCTATAAAATAGGATGTTCCTCTTCATTTTAGAGTCAGTTACACTTAGTTAGACTAGTGGAAGCCAGTCATGCATGGAAACCTCAGTTTTATCACCAACAATTGTATTTGTTTCTCTCACTTTCACACATGTGACTCAGTTAATTGATGATTGCATGGACCAGTTAACTAGGACAAGGTAGAAGTTGACTCCAGTGACTTCCACTATGTGTCAGATCTCTCTATAACACTCCTAATGTGCATTAGTTGACTACTATGGTGCATTAGTTGTGTGATACAGAGTATATCACTTGTATTGTATCATTTCTCTCATTCGATTAATGCAATTATCATTCTTTTCTATCCAATTTTTCTGTCATCTTCTTACCTTTGCAATTTGTGTTCATTATTCTTCTAGATAGATCTCTTGTGCAAGTACTCACCACATTTTATATGGTATCAGAGCTCACATGTTTCTAGGAAAAAGGTGCACCCACATTTTAATTTGCAGGTACTGAAGATTGAAGAACACGGGAAGAATGGAATCTCCATTGTCTGCAATTCTCACCCCGTACAACTATTTTGAATAGAATCAAAAGATGGATATGTTTCTCATAGGTAGATAATTGTATAGGTTGACCATGTCTATGGAAATAAAACCCACATCAGCCATTGAAAAATCCAAATACCTCAATAGAATGGATGAGGCTTACGGAGCCCTTTGCATGCACGTCTCCCCTAAGTTGTTGTTTCATGGATCAACTTGTAAAACTCCAAATGAGATTTGGACACACTCAACTAGAACTATTTTCCTAAGTTTGATAGTCCAATGTTGAGAACGCTTCCTTAGATGAGAATATTCTCTCTAGATAATATTCCCCTACAAAATAGGATGGTCCTCTTCGGTTCAGAGTTGGTTACACTCAGTTAGACTAGTGGAAGTCACTCATGCATGGCTACCTTGGTTTTATCACTAGAAATTGCATGTGCTTCTCTTACTTCCACACATGTGACTCAGTTAACTGATGATTGCATGGACCAATTAACTAGGACTAGGTGGCAGTTGACTCCAGTGACTGGAATTGTGTGTCATATCTCTCTAGAACACTCATAATGCACATTAGTCGACTACTATGGCGAGTTAGTTGTGTGATACATAGTATATCACTTGTATTGTATCATTTCTCTCATTCGATTAATACAATTCTCATCCTTTTCTCTCTAATTTATCTCTCGGCTTCTTACCTTTGCAAGTTATGTCTGTTCTTTTGCTAGCTAGATATATTGTGCAGGTAATCACCACATTTTACATCTTTTCTCTGGAAAAGAGGAAGAGAAGCTTTCACGAGTTTCCATATTGGAGATCCTGATATGCGATCTGGAGGGGAGTCAAGGCACCTTAATCTCTCTCCAACCAAGTATTTATGTGTGATGAATTTCTTCTACCATTATTGGTTTCCTAACACCAGTCTCCAGAGTATTTTTTCCTCAAGTTCCAAATTAGAGATCATTGGGTCGAGGATTCCCAATCCTACATGAGCTTTGGGTTCCCTAACCACGTTCCAGTTAACTAGATGCATCCTCTTAGTGTTAGACTTTCATCCTAACTAGAGGAATTTTCTATTCTCTTGAGCTATGGATATTTTGACGTATGCAGGAGCAAAAAGAGAGGATAACTGAAAAATAGGGGGAGCAGAAAGGATTCATTTGATTAGAATCACTCTATCGATTGGTTTTAGCCATTGGGATCCCCATTGAACAAGCTTGACTTTAATTTTATCGGCTATCGGATACCAAACCTATCTTGGGAGAGAAGTGAGACATATGGGAATACCCAAATATCTGAAATATTATCAGCTTTCTACTAATGGGAACTCAAGAAATTATGAAATCCTTCTTGTCATTATAGAATTTATATTCCATAAATAGACTTTGTTTTTATGTTGGTTGATTTTTCTCCTTGAGGCTCGCATATATTCCTCCAATATCTCCTTGAATCTTTTGGCAATGATGGGGGAGGCTCCTCCTAGAAGGAGAGTGTAATAAACAAATTGAGAATCGTTGATCCTTCGGGGCCCTCTTGTGATTTTGATACCTGGAATGGATTTCTCCACTCTATCCTTTTTCAACTGCCAACTAAGAGCCTCTATCATAATAATATAAAGAATGGGAAAGATGCGTGTACATTTTTCATCCATTCAAAACTTTATGTTTCAAAGGAGTTTTTAGCTATGTCTATTTAGTTTCTAGATATGTATAGCATATTATATTACTTATGCCCAAAATTATTTTGTAGGACAAAGAGTAGTTAAATGAACTTACTCACTTTTGAAAGTGACAATAATTTGGAGATGAGTAGAGAAAAATGATAAGGCATATGGTTAAGAGGTTAGTTTAGACACCACAAAAGAAAATTCAACCTACAAAAGTTAACCTATAATTTCCAATCTTTATGGAGATTGGATAACAATTTTGACTACAATTGTTCAGGTTGAATACCTAGTAAAAATACTAAACTTTCAACTCTATATATATGTCTATTTATAATTGTCAAATTGTTGTGGTGTGTCCATGATAAAGAGTCCATATGAAGGTATCATACCAAATAAATTCCATAACAATCCATTGTACATATGAAGTGCCATTATATGAATTCAATTTTCAATCCTCAATCTCATCTACAAAACATTACTAACAATTTTCAATTCTAGTATGATTCAACATGTTAAGGTTTCCCATCTAAAGAGTAGAAGTGAAGGCCTCTAGGATCAAAACTTTGAGAGGATTCAACATATGCATAAAGTAACACTGAACCACCTACTAGTGAACAGTGATAGATAAAAATTACGTGATACTTTTTTTCTTCATGAAAACTACAAATGAAAATAGATTAAAGAAAATAATGGATCATTGCATAGGTTAAATGATGGAAATAATTATTGATGAGTCCTCAAAAGTATATGAATATTATTTGTATAAAAAGGCACATGCAATTACAATGTATAAGCAATCTTAAAATATCACTTTCACAAAAAATCAAAGGCATTCAAGAGGCTTTCTGGAGTATCAATTTTGAGTGAACTAAGGGGTCACCACGTTTAGTGAAGGAAAATGTATTTTTGACAAGCATTCCCATTTCATAAAAATCCCTATGTATTTTTAAGTTATCCTTCCAATTGACTTTCCCAAATTGCCAATATTACCAAAATAATGTCCAACTAACTAGGTTACAATATTCCCTTTAAATAAGCATACACATTCAATTAAATAATGCCAAAAATATTCCCTCATAACTACTATATATTTTCATTATCAATTTAGTATACCCATGCATGAATACAAGAAAAAACCTTTCCCCAAATAGCTAGATTAGATTTACCTGTTGATACCAATTTGTAGAAGCAAATCTATAGTATAAGAAAGGTTTAGACAAGCTACAACCTTTGTTATTTGAAGAAGAGGTTTTAGTGGAGGTTTTAACACATGTTACATACAACTAAAAAAATTTGGGCGGGCAGAGGTTGTAGCGAAGGTTTTTTTTCAGTGTTTTTAATGTCAAAACGCATTATTTCACTCTTAACCAACTTGCCCCAGTGTGTTCATATAAGACAAATGAACCAAGGCACTTATAATTATTACACACTGGTTTTTCCTTTTTCGTTGTATGCAAAGCATCGATGTTGTTATTAGCTTCACATTATTTGTGTATGAAGCATTGATGCTTTTTAGTTTTTGTATTCCCTATTGCGTTTAAATTGGTGTGTGCCCCACTACATTTAAGTTATTATGTGCCCTAGCGCATTTAAGATAGTGTGCACCCTGGTGCTTGTATAACTAGTACATACCGGTGCATGTATTACCATGTGCATTGAAGGGTATTGAAATTTCGAATATTCAAGGTGAGATGTCGGCACCATTATTTGTACTAAGCATCGGTGCGTATATTATACTTAAATCACTGGGGAATATATTATTGTTACGGAATATTCCCCCTGTGGGCAGGTGAAACTTCCCTTGGATTGCTAGACCCCTATACCAAGAAAGAAAGAGTACAAGTGGACACTAACATCCCTTTAAACTCATATAGAAGAATCAAATCGAGAAGGAGAGAAAGGATATGATGTACCTTTTTTTATGTTTATCCTCGTTGCTTCCAATCCTTGGAGCTTGATCTTCAAACGCCCTAGTGCAAACTGAGATATGCAATAGATGGTGAAGAGAAACAACTATCTCCTACTCTACTTGATTAGATAAGACAAGTTTATCTACGAAGATTAGAGCAATAGTAGACAAGCACAGGTAATGAGACATAGACTTGAAGGAAATAGGCCAAGTATATATTAAATGAGAACCAATAAGAGGATACCTACATACCATGATTGATGTTGTAGCATCATCTCCAAACTCTCCTCATCCAACCCTTGCATGAATGAATTAAGATCAAAATGATGATGCTTTATTGATTTATTCCCCCCTTTTCACCATGGAAATGCCTCCAATTTATAGGATTTAAGAGGCTCAACCACCTTGAGTATTTTTGGAATAGGTTGAGGATATGGCTCCATAGGTTATGATTCTTTCCTTATATAGATCCATGGAGTAGGATTCGATCCAAACAAACCCCATCCTTTCAAAGTTGTCCCTTAGAAGAAGGTGGGATTCACCAATATTTCCTCCAACCAACAATGGTGCCCCCTTGATGTTGAAGACATAGTGCCATGGCACCCCCTTAGCATGGTGTAGGGAGCATAGGTGCTCCCTAAGCATAGGAAGGGGAGCGCTAGTCTTATTAAATTCCCAATAATGGTAAAAAAATCCTAGGTGCAAAATTATGTTTCGACTGCCAGATGATGGGGCTTTTCCTTCCAACATTATTTCGGGGTTGTGACAATTGTTTCATGGTGTTGATTGAGTTGTGACACTTAAAAAAAGTGTATGAGGCATGTTATTATACTTATGACACTTGCGACATTTTTTTTGTGAACACTTAGGACATGGCGTTTGCGCCACATGCGACACTTGAGACACTTAGGATGTGACATTTGCGTCAAATGTGACACTTAGGATGTGATGTGTGTGACACTTGCGACATTTAGAATGTGACATTTGTGCCACGTGTGACACATTATGCAAGTGTGGAAATTTGACATGTAATAGATTTCCCTCCAAAGTGTGAAGTCAAAAGAGGAAACTGATGGTCGAAACACTTTATAGATTCTTCAATGCAAGGTTGATGGAGTCGGAGAACCTAGTAGACGTTGCAAACAATCATCAAATAGTATGAATATATGTTTCATTCCCGAGGCAGGCATACCTATGCTTGGAATATAAATGACTCAAATCATGGTTGTCAACCAATACATTGCGGATCCATAATGATATCGACTACGGAAATGGCCACCAAAGATATAATGTGGATCCATTCCTCCATGACATGACCCGATCATAGCCATGAAAGAATACACAGTGGAGCTACGATATGATAAGAACATAGCCACAGACCAATACAAAGTGGATCTATGTATATCAGTGAAATGATCTCCATCGCAACCTAGGAAAAGTATAGAACACGGTGAGTACTCAACCCATGGTCTTCATCCCGATCCCAAAATAGTACGATTTTATCCATGTGAATAAATGTTTTGATGTCAAACATCGTAGAAACTGCCTGATTACCGATCATTGATGTCTATCATTAATAAGTGCAAGGGAAATTACCAATGATGTTAATGACTCCCAAGGTACCTATAGTACATTCTAGCGAACATGAATAATGAGTTGAAGTCGAACATTCGTGGAATCAATCGATTAGGTGTCATTGATGTAAACCCATTGTCGAAATCGAGGAGGCCTGCCATTGATGCATGCAGGTTCCAAGGTATTGTTGTGTTTCTAAGTTTAATTCTTGAATAATGTGTTGAAGTCGACAGAAAAATACTCGTCGAAGGAGGGCCTTGATGTATCTTGCATCATCAACACGAAATTGTCATAGGAAAGTGATATGAGATGGTGGATTATATGAATATGGATGGACAAGGAATGGAAATTGATAATACTGCAGATGGTTGGTCTGGAATAAAATCTTCCCTTGAACATTATGAGGCATGACACAAGACTTGGCAGCTTTGACTCATTTGAGAAATGGACCAAAACATAGTGTGACAATCACCGAAGCACTCTTCGGGTGAAACGAAGGAGTAACAAGACTCGTGGTATTGGTATGACTCAGAGGCAAGTGAATTTACCAACTATGAGGTGATATGCAAGCAGGTTCCATGTTCAAGGGAGATAATGAAAGCTGCCTTAGAGGTTTCAAGACACTTGACCCACTTCCTTCAATTTTTACCCCTATCCAGATAGATGAGTACCTCTTTCTAGTTTAATGAGCTTGAGGAGGACAACAAGTGTTTGGCATAACTTACCTTTGGTAATTTCCTCTTCCTATGTTTAACGAACTGGAAGAAGTAAGATTTTGTTCTCAGATGGGCCCTTTGATTTATGGTTTTACGAGTCCATAAAATGAAAACTCGGTGGTTTTTCATGTTTAGGGAGTTCGAAAAGAACTTAAAGAATACTTCATGGATGTTCTTTTTCATAATTTTAGTCTCCTAGGCCCAAAAAAGCATAAAATAATGGGAAGGAGAAATATTCTAGCAAAATATGGTCAGAGTATTCATTTTTCGTAGTTATTCTGATTGGACCGAAAAAGGGTTAAACTATCGCCCGACAGATGTCTCTTCATGTTTTAACGAACTTGAAAGATGACGAAGTATGCTCAAGTTCCTCAAAAAGTTTTTCTTCCTATGTCCTTGCATTAACAAGCCATTGTGGGCAAAAAGTGTCAGGGAATCCTTTAAAAATCAATGGAAACTGCGAAAAAATCAAATAAGGAGAAATACTAATGTGAAAAAGGATAATAATTAACTAGTTTTCAAGTGGTTAAAAGGTCTTTTAGTGAAAAAATCTAGTTCATTTTACCTCTTGTTCTCACTTGCCTCTTTCACTTGGATTTGTTTCCAATTTGGAGCAATTTCTTCTGGTGTCGATTGCAGGAGTTTTGGGTTATCTTTCTTCATTTCATCTAGACCAGGTTGGTATTTTGATCCTCCTCTTTCATTTCGATGCTTTCATTGTGTTTTTCATGCATTTTTCAAGATTTTTGGGCCTCTTGGGAACCTCCATGGAGCCCTACAAGATCGGTGCTCCCTTGATATATCGGGGGGGGGGGGCATCAGGAAAGATCTTGGCACCCTGATTCTCTTATATAGGGCAGGTCAGTGCTCTAAAATTGTCTACAGAGAGGAGCCAAGTGGAAAACAAATATATTTTGCTTGTTTTTACTTATTAGGAAAGCATTTTTTTTATTTGGGATCTTGACTAATGAAGTTTAATGATGTTTGGTAGGTGTTTTATAGTCAATATGTTTGAGTGGAAATAAAGAGAGCATGGAAGTGACGTTATGGCCACTTTGCATGGCCCTCAAACAAGGGTGGTGCTTCGAAATTGTGGCTTGTTAAAATGTTTCAAGATCCAAAACATGGGGAAGGAGGTGCTTATCCTTGAACACCTGATAGGGTTATGGGATGCAAACGAATGGGTTTTTTTAGTAGGATATCATTCTCTAGAGATTGAGATCGAGAATGTGTACTTTCTGAGCGGGCTCTCCAAGTGGGGGGCAACCATCATCTTGTCTGGCATAGAACTAGAGCACTACAAACTAATGATTACCTTGCACAATATTGTAGGCCAGGATCCCACAAGGAAAGTGGTAGGGTCGCAATTAAGGACGTAAGAGACCTTTCTTTGTGATCCATCCTATTTACCATTACCAAACTAGCAGGAAGCACTAGTCCTCATCTATATTCCAAGTCTCAAATAGGGTACACGGTTGAATGCCTCAAACCAAAGATTTTTAACCGGTGTGTAGGGTTCTTGGTGAATGTTAAGGATCAGATTTCAAGATGCAGGATAGGGAGGCAAAAAAAATTTAGTTATGGATCATTCTTGGTGTCATTCTTCCTAGAATGAGTACCTTTGATGCAACCATAGGTCGCTTTGATAGTTGCATCTAAGCCCAAGATGGAGCGGTGGACTAGCCTTTCAACTCGGTTAGGGAATGAGCCTTCATCAGTTTATTTCATAGATGGTTTCTTCACATGGTGGAGGAGCCAGATTGTGATGGTGGAGGTCTACCCTTACACCGGAGTGGATTTTAGAGGCAGTGTGGATTTAGTTCTCCTTGAAGGGGCACAGTGGAATGCCTGAGGTAAATTCAAATATGTGACCTTGTAAAAGTATTTTGATTTTTTATGATATATGTTTTTTTTGTGGTACAATGAGAGATCTAAGCATATTTGTTTTTCATCATGCAAACCGAGGGATGGAACGTCCAGCTGGGATGTCACCATTTGAATGGCGCGGTGGTGTTCAGGTAGTGACAGAGGTGGGTGGCAAATTTGGAGGGCTCTGCGAGGTAGAGAGGAATATCAAGGGGCTTACCATGGGTGTCCCTTCCATGAGATTACAAGATGTTCCTTATCACCTGCAGAGGCACTGAGTGGGTGTGGTGAGTATCTAGAGTAGTGATGTGTTACCATGAGCACAATGTAGTACAGGAATACAAGTATAGTCTCATGTCTCAGTGTAGTATGATTTGATAATGTACAGGCATAGTAGCCCACGTTTTTTCCCCTCTATCTACTTTTTGGAAAATGTTATGACACACTTTTGATATTTATATACAAGTGTTTTTTATTTATGCTTTATGATTTTGAATATTCATCTATGTCTGAGATGCCAATCCAACATATAATTTGCTAATGAATCTGTAATGGCATTAAGTTCTATCGATATGTGTCAGTATTCTATGTAAGAAAAAGACCTCTAGAGACGATGAACCCTCAAATAGAGACATAGAAATACTGGATTACGAACATCATAAACGCGATTAAGTTGACAAACCGCAAGTTGGGAATCAATACTAACGATTATCTGAGATATGTTAAGAGAAGTGGCCTTGGTCAAAAGTACAATTACGGCATGATATTCTGCAACATTATTGGTTGCAGGTCCAAGATAGATCCCTCCTAAATTTACTAACTCGCCGGAATGGTAAATGTTCCAAGTTGCAGAAGCTAAGTTATGGGTATGTCCTCTAGTGCCATCTGCAAATCAAAAATATATGGGGAAAGATGTTAGCATCTGTGCATTCAATCAAAAAGCAGGGTATAATCAGCTAAAGATGAAATAAAACCCTTACACACAAAAGTAAAGACACACCAAACCAAATCATATGGTACAATAATGTACAAAGCACCAATGCAATATTTTCTAAGCATAGTACTTCCTCAGATAGATCCCATTATGAGGCTCGTTGAGAGGGATTCCATCATATTTGACTAACTCACTAGCACCTCTGTGTAGAACATGTTTTACGATGTAGGGTCCATGCCACATAGGTTCTAATTTTCATGTTCCAATTTTATCATGGTCTTTCTCGTAGACCAAGACTAGATCTCCTTCTGCAAAAATGTGAGGTCGTACAGACTTATCATATTGAGTTTTGATATGTCTCATTAATGAGAGTAGCATCGTGATGGGTCTCATCCAACTTCGTTAGATATAGAAAAAGTTCCTCTTCGACATAGGTGTTGGAAAGGAGTTCTAGGGATAGTTTCAAAGATGGAATTTTGCATTCAATTGGAAAAACCACTTCTAACCCATATACCAGCTGCAAAGGTGTGAAACCAATGGCAGTTTTAACAGAATTTCGATAGGCCTAGAGTGCTGAGAATATTTTTAAATGCCAATTGGTTTTGTTCACCCCCACCATGCATTGAAGCATGGTTTTCGAGACTTTATTGATGGCTTCAACTTGTCCATTGGCTTGAGGATAATATGGGGATGAGTTTTCATGTCGAAAACCCAGTTTGGTACTCAAATCACTCATCATCTAATTTTGGAAATGAGATCCATGGTCCGTTACGATAGCTCATGGGACTCTGAATCTAGTGATGATGTGGTTAAATATGAAAAGAGCAGCAATTCGGCCATTGTTTTGGAATGCAGGCATCGCCTCAGACCATTTAGTAAAATAATCGACTACGACAATAATATAACTATGCCCCCCTGGCTGAGGTAGGCTTACATTGCATGAAATCAATCCCCATTTTTAAAAGGGGTTGATGGCAACGATTGGATGTAGTGGATTAGGGTGGGTATGTTCTTTCTTATGAAAGATTTGACAGGGTGGGAATTTTTTGACATCCTCGATACAATATTTGAAAATGGATGGCCAAAAATAACCTGCACATAATATCTTTTGGCCTGTAGCCATCCCAGACAAATGACTGCCACAATTTCCTAAGTGACGGTCATTTAATACATGCTCAGCCTCTTCATGAGTCAAACAACATCATAGAACAATATCAATATCGCAGTGATATAAAGTGTCACCAAAAATAAGGTGATGTTTTGAATGATGTTGAATGCGACGTCAGTCATCACACGAAGTATCTAGGCAGAAGCATTGGGTATAGAGATATAAGAGAATGTATCCATACTAGGGATCAGACGTAGTGATAAGGAATAGTGACTCATCTGGAAGGGAAGTATTGGGCTCAGTTTCCTCATCGATATGGGGAAGATCGCAAATCAACTCGAAAAAAACCAATGATTTATTTGCTTTAGATTTGTTAAACTCGAGATCAAATTCCTAAAGAATGACAATCCATTTTGAATATTTTCCCCCAATTACTTGACGATTCAAGATGTGGTACATGGGGTTCGAGTCAGCAATAATCGTGGTAGTGTGAAGTAAAATGTAGTGTCAAAATCTTTGGACATCGATCACTGTTGCCAAACCCAACTTCTCAACATGTGAATATCAAAGTTCGGGACTGGAAAGGCTCTTACTTAAATAGTATATCGCATGTTTTGCATTGTCGTCATCCTCTTGAAATAACACCATGGAAATAGTGGAAGCGGAGGTGGCTAAGTAAAGGCTATAATCTCTCGTGTAGTTAGGGGGTGTATCAACGGTGTATGTGTTAAAGCATGTTTGAGAGCATCAAATGAGCGTTGAGAAAGTTCATCCCATATGAAAGGGGCATATTTCTATAACAATCTCATGAATCCTTTCATGATTTTTGCATAATTGTAGATGAAATGGCGTAGAAAGATTGCCTTCCCTTGCAAACTTTGGAGTTGGGTAATGTTGTTCAAAGGAGGTAAATCCAGGATAGCTTTCACTTTTAATGGATCCACCCTAATCCCATCTTTGGATACTACGAAACCTAGGAGGTTCCCTGATTCGATAGCAAAAATGCATTTTTGGGGATTCAAGCCTATGTTATAATGCCAAAATCTAAGAAAAATTTATCTCGGATGATGAATATGATATTTTCGATGAGCCGAATGAGTTGGAAAGTCATCGAGGTAGGGCTCAACAATATGCTTGATATCGTGGAAATTGTACAACATAGCCCACTGAAAATTGGATCCGGCATTTTTAAAGCCAAATGGTAACTTACCATAAGTGAAGGTTCCCCATGGGAAGATTAAGGTTTTCTTATGTTGATCAGATGACAAAATATATATCTGGTTATAGCCTCAGAAGCCATCCATAAAAGAGAATATTATGCTTTCGGCAAAATTATCAATAATTTGGTTGATGAAGGGTGTAGGGTAATTATCTTTCAGACAAGCCTTATTGAGATCCATATAGTCGACACAAACTTGAACTGTCCCTTATTTATTTGTGTCCAAAACGATGTTAGATATCCATTCGGTCAGAGGTACAGAGTAACTGAAACCATATTTTAATATTTTTTCTACTTATGCCTTTATTGTCGTAGTGTTCTTAGGATTGATAGGGTGAAGTTTCTATCGTATAGATTTGGCTTCAAGGTAAGTTATAATTTCATGCAGAACCATCAAAGGATTGATCCTTGGCATTTCTTTGTATCTCTAGGGAAAAATGTTGCAGAATTATTTAAATAAGGCGGTGTAGTCTTGAATTTCTTCAATCGAACAGTTCACACCTAATTGTATATTTTCCACGACACCTTCTTTTTTTGATATGTGTACACTGATGGTTTTTGAAATGTTTCCTAAATTTCCATTGGAGATAGTATCCTAAGTAAGTGTCGAAGATTGAGGATTATTGACAATATTATATGGAAAAATAGATTGAATATTTTCCTCGATTTCATCCAAAATTGGAAGAAAGGATGAGTGGTGGTGGTTATCATCCTAAGGTGACTCTTCGATAATAAGTATTTTCATTATGGATTCGTCGAATGTAAAAATATATAGGATGTAATCAAAGGTCGACGATAAGGAATTCAACCAAGATGGTGATGAAGAAGAATTGGACGCCACCAGATGTTGGTCGTCGAGTGAAGGAGAGGCAGATTGAATGGAATCATATTTGGCCTATGTTGGGCTAAGAAACATAATGTCACCTAGTGTATCAAACTCTAAAGGACTAGGCACGATCCAAGGATCATACGATTCAAGGGATTGATGTATTGTGGTTGAAATCATATTTATCGTTGTGATGTGCTGTGAAGTTTAAGGAACAGGTGCGGGGAAAATTCCCATGAGTGAAGAATCTTTCAGTAGACCCACCCCTACACTCTTGTAAGTAATCATTGAGTCCCCAAAAAATGGAATATTGTTGGTGGTTTGGCTGCGAGCATCAGGTGTACAGTAATCTAACTGATCGATGGTAACTATTTTTCCTTGATGAGGAAACTAGACACATCAAAAAACTGAAGAGGCCACAGCAGTCACAGCATAAAACCAAATTCTTCCAAGCAGCCAATTATAATCTAAAGGAGCATTGACTACTTCTACATCGATGAAAATAGTTTTCCCCCCAGTTGAACAATTAAGGATTGCAACAGTCCATGAGTTATGAAACCATGTCCATCAAATGCTTTCAACATGGTAGGATATTAATTAAGACATGGTGATTTGAGACCTTTCCAACAGGATAAGGACACGACACAGGTTGATGCTGCTTCATCCAATATCGTGCAATGAATGTGTTGATTGTGAACAACAAATTCAATTTGAAACGCAAGTTGGTGAGATATCCTCAATTTATAATCGTCTAGGTTAAAGGTGATAGTATTGGATGACTTGGGATCTACAACTCCAATGGCTGCCAAGACATTCCTACATTGACTAGGGAATTTTTGCAGAAGTTCAAGTGGCGACATTACACAAGGTGCTTGGGCCATATCTTCAACTATGTTGTAGTTCTTGGAAGCACGAGATTTGGGATTAAAGGTTGACTTTCAAATGGTACTCTTTGGAGGATGTAGTATAGAGGCAAAGTTTGGTTTCTCAATCTGGAGAGGTCTAGATGGACGGGTAACAGAAGTGGAAGGTGGATCAGCCACGGTTCCATTAGTTACACTTTCTTTGCATGTTTTCCCTGGAGGTGTGTCATAATTTTTCATTCTTATGGTCAAATATACACCATTGAACATGTAAATATGTTCACTTGAGGAAGCATCCTCGTTAGGAGGATGACCTGAGTTCCCTCCTTGCGAAGGTACAGGATTTTGTGCAACCATTGACTTTTGTTGCGGAAAGAGATTTGTCAAAAAAGTGGGTTGGGAATTTCCTTTGACGAATTTTGTTACTTCTTCGCGATGAGGATAGTCTCTTGTGTAATGATCTTCAGCACATATGAGACAGGGAAATGTTAGTTTTCGTTGTTGTTGATTTTCAGCAACAGGTGGTTGTGTTTGTTTTTTTGGATTGTCTATTTTATTATTATTATTCTTTGATTTATTCCTACTCTTATTTTTCCCTCCATATTGTGGTGATGAAGCAGATTGAACTGCATTCACTTTAGAGACTTTAGTTGGGGAGGAATTAGATGGGATTGAATCCTACACCATAGTCAAGGTAGATACTAAATGATTTGTAGTCCTAGTTGATTGTGAGGCAGGTTGAGTTTTGACAAAACCGATAATGTCATCAAAATGAGCGGCAGATGATGGTTTGGATAGATCAGTTGACGTACGGGGAGCATTTGGAATTAGTTTGTATAAGGTACCATATTGGGAATAAACCAAATCCAAATATTGTGCGTGAGAAATAGATTCTTCTTCTGTAACTACACCTTCCATTGCTACATCACGAGCAATAGGTGGTAACAGAGATTTCATGAACGATTCCACCAAGAACTGGTCTGGGATGGTAGCTTTGATCAACCATTGTTGTCGTCTCCACTCATGGATATGATCGAAAATGTGTACATATTTGGTCTGACAAAGGGAGGTCAAAAGTTTTTCTTTGGTTTCCTATCTAATTAGTATTTGAAAGTGGGTGAGGAGAGACTTTGCAAGTGAATTGAAATCTTGAAAATATCTGTGTTGTAATTCAATATACCATTTTGTTGTGGAGATCGTAAGAGTACGTTGGAAAAGACGCAGTTGAATAGAGTCATCCATCAATGATTTTGATGAAAACCAAATATGAAATTTCATGACATGGTTATTCAGATCTTCTCTAGGTTTATTGTCAAACTTTGGGATATTCGATGGTAACTTGGTGGGAATTAATGGCCAGAAAGGATTATGCAATATGGGATCATTCGTTAACCATGATAAATTTGGGAGATATAAAGTAGCAAGAAAAGGTAATCATCAATTACTTTGGGTATGATACTAGTGAGGCATGGGAACACTAGTAGGACCATAAACTGGTTGTTTAGGGAAGTTGTATCCAGAAGGCCCTCCCATATATGGTTGTTGAGTATTTTGGCCAGAAAAAGTAGGATTCATTTGTTGAGGGACTTGGGAAAAAGATGAAGGAAAACCAAATTTCCCCTGAGGAAGATAACCCGTTGAACCTTGAGGAAGATAGGCACTGTGACCTTGAGGGGGATAACCAGTTTGACCCTGTGTAGGATAACCAGTTTGAACCTATGGAGGAAAAGATGATTGACTCTGGGGACCCCAAGTAGGATTCGGGACACCTGGGAATGGTTGTCCAGAGTAAATAATTGAAGGGTTAGGATTTAAATATTCTCCTTGTGGGGGTGTATTAAAATATCCTCCTAGAGGTGGTGGATTAAAAGACTTTCCCTGAGGTGGCCCACGGGTTTGTTGTGGGTTTCTGACAAAAGGACCTGGAACTTTCCCCCCTTCCATAGGTTGGGTAACGACTGGGACTTGTTCACTAAATGAGGGTAGCCCCCCTAAAGGAACTTTTCCACTGAATGAGGGTTGCATCGCTGAAGGAACTTGTCCACTAACAGAATATTACCCCCGGGTAGGGATTTTTCACCCAGTCCAGACTTGTGGTATGATAAGGTTTTTCATTCTGAGATGGGAAGGTGTCCCAACAGGATTTTGTGGTGTGAATGAAATTTCTACTTGAAGAGGCATCATTGGTGTAACTATCATAGTGCTTTGTAAATGACTAGGAAGGATAAGACTTGTATCACTTGATATTTGACCTGAAGTGGTAGGAGTGTTAAGTATTGGTCCTACAGGATGACCAAGGAAATGACTCAATGGTTTTGTACCTGCATTAGTAGCGACAAGTGTATGTGGAGGGGCATAAAATGGTCAATTCAAATTAATTTTTTTAAAAAGATCATGTCCCGATGGAGTTTTCAATATAGGATGAACAGGAGTTTGACTTGGATCTACCATTTCATTAGTACAGGTAGGGGTTGTATATCCTTCACTTGTGTTGAGTTGTTTTGATTCCATATTAACTTCTTCAAATGGCCTTGACGGTAATCTGGGATAATCTTCGGGTATGATATTTCTTGAAGAATATACTCGGACAAGAAGTGGATCAAGAGGGTTGGACAATGGTGGTTTTATAGAAGAGATAACACCTTCCTGAACTATTATGATTCCTCCCTTGGGATGTTTAATTAAATGAGTAGTAGCACTCCCAGTGTCAGAATATTTTTTCTCTTCAACAACTTATCCATGAAAAGTGTCTTCAGGTGAATTAGGAGGTAAGGGTTCGTAACCTTCTAGGGGAAACCCTTGCATCCTACGTGATCGGAGAATACCTTTATTAGCCACAATACCAATTCTTAAGGACAACTCAGGAGAATAAATAGCACTCACTAAAAATCTAGAAAGATAAACAAGCAAACCAATATCTTCTAACAATGAACTTACTAGTTGGTGATGAAATCCAACATTGCGGGAACAAAGTGAGAAGGGGTTGGGATTGAGCGGGTGGATCAGTTAGTTGGTGACCCGCTTCACGGACTTACACCTTGGTGCAAGTTCCCTCATGGTATATTCATGGGTTACCCTCCAAGGATCCGTGAGTTTGACCAATGTCTGACCCAGGTACAACAAAGACTCTCCTTCACCGTCACCTTGTGTATAGATCCTAAGGAATATGTCCACTAAGTTTACCAACTTGCAATCAACCTCCAGGAGGGTACACTCGACAATCGGGTTTGAATGTATGGGTAGGCTATCAAATTTGAAATCCTTCAATATGATTGAAGACAAGTGGACCAGTAAACTCTTGAGGACCCCAAACAAATTTGGGATTCACAAAGCTCCGAGACCCAAGTGAAAATAATCGATTCTCAGGAAGAACCCCCAATATACCATCATTCCTCTATGATTGGTTAAGCCTCGAAGGGGTAATATTCGTTTCTCTCCCACATGCTACCTTGTGTTTAACCCCTGTGTGAGAGGGGGATCACGGCTATGCTTATACGAAAATTGGATTTTATCTCCCTATCGCAAGATTATGTGTTTGTCTTGAATGCTTTGGAGAGTTAACCTCACAACCTATTCCAAATCTCTATCCATAGTATAATTTTTGTGCACAAGCCTTAAAAAGAAAATTTGCTAGATCACTTTTAATTAGCATTTGATTTTATAGTCGTCCATTACTCAAGGGTGAATGGTAGTGAAACTAGCGATGTTTTTTTTAGACTCGACTCCAAAACAAAAGAAAAAAATAATGAGATACAATTGCTCTTTTTCGATGAACTTATATTTATGGGAAGGAGAGGAGTTTCTTTTTTTTATCACTAACAAACACTCAAAAGAATGCAACACTTAATGCAGTTTGTTTCCCAACAAGAATCCACACATTTTCCAAACTACAAAAAGAAAATCTTTCAAGTTTCCAAAACCAATGCATAGAAAGTTCTTCAAATTCCTTTGATTTTTAGATGCAAGAAATGATGTGCTTTTAATGATTCTTTCTTTCAATAACAATGAAATAATTCGCAACTAAAATGAAAATGAACGGCAATCAAAATATTGTCCAAACAAAGATACTCACAAAATAAATCAAAGAGAATCAAACTTACTCAAACAAAAATCAAGAAATCAAGAAAACCACACTAAACAATATTTGAAAATTGAGCATCAAGAAATGATATCAAAGCTAGGTTGTGGTAAGCAATCGAATTTCAATTCCTTCAATCAAAGAAAGACTGATAAGAAACTCAATTAACAACAAACCCTTGCAAACTCTTCTAATCGTTCAGATAATTGATGATCTTGTGAAACAAGGACTAAATAAATGAAAGGTAAAATAAATAAATATCGTAATCAAGAAGGATTTTTCAAGCTCAATAAAGATGAATAACACAATTCCCTAAACCAAATAAAACCAAAGACAATTTGAGGACTCCTAGGTTAAAACCTTTGATCAATATACTGAGCAGAACTTGGAAAAAAACTTAAGATTCTCCCAAAAAGGAGAGGGTGGCACTCTGGTATTCAAATATATAGAGTGTTGTGGAGCTCCTAATAGGGCCCAGGGGGGAGCTCTAGTCTAATAGTGGCTCCCTGGCGCTCACTATAGAGGAGTGTCAATTCTGGAAAGGTTGAAATTTTTTAATGAAAGGGACAAAAAATCAGGAAAACTCAAACAATGGTTTTAACAAGCTTCCAATAAATAACAGGGAAGAGTAATTACTTCCTATTTCAACATCAAACAATATTTAATGAAAGGAAAAGGCTTCTAGACAAACCAAGGAAAGACTAGTCAAATTCAATCCCAGTGGAGTCGCCATTTTTCTATTATGAAATATTCCCCCTATAGATAGGTGAAACTTACCTTGGATTGATAGACCCCTATACCAAGATAGAAAGAGTACAAATGGACACTAACATCCCTTTAAACTCATCTAGAACAATCAAATCGAAAAGGAGAGAAAGGATATGATGTACCTTTTTTTTATGTATGTCCTCACTGCTTCCAATCCCTGGATCTTGATCCTCAAACCCATGGGCACAAACTGAGATATGCAATAGATAGAAAAGAGAAACAACTATCTCCCACTCTACTTGATTATATAATACAAGTCTATCTACGAATATTAGAGCAATAGTAGACAAGCACATGTAATAAGACATAGATTTGAAGGAAATAGGAAAAGTATATATTAAATGAGAACCAATAAGAAGATACTTACATACCACGATTGATGCTATAGCAACCTCTCCAAGCTCTCCTCGTCCAACCCTTTCACGAATGAATCAAGATCAAAATGATGATATTTTACTAATTTCTTCCCCCCTTTTCACTATAGAAATGCCTCCAATTTATAGGCTTTGAGAGGCTCAACCACCTTGAGTATTTTTGGAATAGGTTGAGGATATGGCTCCATAGGTTATGATTATTTCCTTAGATAGAGACATGGAGTATAATTCGAGCCAAACAAACCCCATCCTTTCATATTTGTCCCTTAGAAGAAGGTGGGATTCACCAAGATTTCCTCCAACCAACAATGGTGCCCCCTTAATGTTGAATATTGAGCACCACGGTGCCCCCTTAGGATGGTGTAGGGAGCACCAGCGCTCCCTAAACATAGGCAGGGGAGCACCAGTCTTCTTAAATACCCAATAATGGTCAAAACTCCCAGGTGAAAAGGTATATTTCGACTGCCAAATGATGGGGCTTTCCTTCCAACATGATTTAGGGGTTGTGATAAGTGTTTCATGGTGTCAATTGAGTTGTGACATACAAAAAGTGTATGAGGCATGTTACGACACTTGCAATAGTTTTGGTGTGACACTTGTGACACTTAAGATGTGGCATTTGCGCCACATTCAACACTTGTGACACTTAGGATGTGACGTTTGTGTCACATGTGACACTTGTGACACTTAGGATGTGATTTTTGTGCCACATGCGACACTTGTGACATTTAGGATGTGATGTTTGTTCCATGTGCGACACATTATGCAAGTGTGGAAATTTGGTGTGTAACAATTATACTTAAAGCATCGATGTGTACATTATATTTAAAGCCTTGGTTCGTGTACTAAACTTAAATCATTGGTGCATACATTATGTTTAGAGCCTCGGTGCGTATTTTAAACATAGGCACCATAAATTTTGAAATGATAAATATTATTGTATGTTATGTCATTTATGGAATGATATTTTTTGTCAATAGTTCACACCAATGCATTTGTATAATTAATGGGAATCGGTGCATATGATGCCTCAAAATGCATTGCTTTCTATATTATGTCACGCACTATCTAGTGAGTTCATAAGAATATAGTGCGTTGATATGTATATATTTTAATTAATTGTTTTTTGTACAAATGTTCAATTAATAATCTCAAAATCAAATATTTTTTATAATAATATTGTTTTATATTTGTGTTATTACATTTTGATATAATGATTGAATTAATGCATTATCCAACAAATTATACTTCTATTATTTGTAACAATGTAAATCATTCACATATTAATTATTCAGCAACGCAACATTTTACAACATTGGACAATGTAGTGAAATAAGAAACCCATTTTATTATATGTGAATAAGAGACTCATTGTCATACAATAAGGGACAACGTAAAGGTCCACAAAAATCAAATTGCAACCAATATGTAATTGTTACACTTATTGGTAACATGTCCTCATGCAATTGGGACAATATGTCGAGTACATTAAACAAAATCCTTGATTTTCATAGACAAATATTCCAAAACATACAAGTTGCAATAACACACAATTATATTGATTGTCATTCATCACTTGAACTATTGTCATCGCTCGAGCTGTGTGCATGCCTCATTTCTTCATCATTTGCAGGTGATATTGTACTTTGGTTATTTAACCTAATGTTTTCTTGACCGACTTGTTTGTTATGTTCTGCCTCTTCATCTTCCATCTACAAACATAGAAATAAAGTGTAATTAGTATATCTATATTTATATATGGTAGAATATACATGATTGTGTAAATAAAAAAACATACCTTAGTAATCAATCTTTTATAAAGTACAATACACATTCTTTCGAAGCCATGCTTCATGCCTTCTCTCAAAATCTCTTATGTTGGTTGTATTCCATACTTTGTTTCCTGCATGTTTAATATGCCATGACAAAGCACAATCAATATAATTATTATAAAGGTTTCTTGTTGTTTCATTAATTATAAAACAAGGGAAGTTAAACAACATAACTACTTACAAATTGTACTCACAACCCATACTCAACCCAATGTCTATCAATTCATGAGTTGGATCCTCTTTGTATGTTAGCACATATTAGAAGACATCCATGGACAAGTGTAAATTAATTATTTAAATATAAAGATCACAACAAACATGAAATCTTAAGGTCGACAACGTAAATACTCACAAAGTTTGCAATCAACCCTTGTTTTCATCGTTGTCTCATATTATGTGTTGAATGAGCTCTATTTTTTTATTTTTTTTCTACAACAAAACAATTGAAAATTAGTATTTCAAGTGATAATTAAATTCGATGTACATAAAAGAATAAATGAATGATTACATACCTCCAATGCATATTGTAGTTGGGATGGATCCTCTTGTGACACAATTGTTTTCATTTTGTTACCATCTTCTTCTACACTTTTTTGGACATCTCTATCGGAATGTATTGGTTTTCCCCTTGTTTGTCCCTTCGAATTTTCAAAATCTCCCTAAAAAAAAGAAAAGTTAGGAATCATTGTATATAAAAATTACGTAATTTTTTTACAAAATAAGAGACGGGTGCATATAGTAACTCCAATGCATCGGTGCATCAACCATATGCATATGCACCGGTGCATAAACCATATTTATATGCATTGGTATATGATAACAGTGTCGTTGAAAAATCAAAAACATTTTAATAATTGTTGTATCAGTTGGTGCTTTATGAATTAATAAAAACATTGATTCCTAAGTATTGTTTATTACTCGCCATCAACCTATGAATAAATTTAAGACACGATGGTTTCCATATAAAAAACAATATTGTTTCCATTTTAAACTCAATGGTGTTGTTTATAAGAAAGTATGCCCTGGTTCCTATCTATGTACAATGCACACCGTCGATCGCGAAAAGGATTTTTAAAAATAATATTTCTAATTTAAATTAAGCAGTGTTGTTGACATGAAAATACACACTGGGGGCCTATGTACAAGGTGCACCGCGAAGACATTTTAAAAAATTAAAAAAAAAAATCGACAATGACAGATCGGTTTGGGATCCAATGCAATGAGTGGTTCCATTGCAAGGGATAGGAAACACCCCATATATAAATAAACAAACCCTATAAAAAAATTCTCCTTGTGAAATATAGAAAGGGAGAGCATGAAAAATAGTGAGGAAATTATGGCTTCCAATACCGGAGGTAACTATGAAACCCTATTTTTTGTTTGGGAATGCATTGAAAATTATTTGAATAAAATAGGGGAAAGATTAAGATGATTAATATAATGAAATCATATACCTTAAATTTCTTCTTTGCAAATGTGTATGTGACCTGCGACAATCTTTTTTTCTTCAAAAACAATCCACCCACTCCAAATTCTTTGCTAGTAAATCTCTCATCTAAATTTTGGCAAAAGAATGAAAGAATGAATAGGGTTTTCATTTATAAACACAAAAACTGAAATTTCTGCTCATTTCTTCGTTGTATATTTCAGTGCATTGATGATAAACGTGAATTGTTTTTTTTGTAACTTACTTTTTCAGTGCGCTATATAGTGAGTAGTGCATCGGTCCAGTGTGTACGTACAACGCACTGACTCATTTTTTCGTAATAATTTCAACGCATGGATAGTAAGCACGCACAATTTTTCTAACTTTCTTTAACCGGTGCGCTATATAGTTCGTACTGTACTGGTGTTGTGTATATACTAACACACAGACAAAGAATTTAATTTGCAAAATCCAAATGCAAATATCTTCATTTAAATTTTGCAGAGGCAATAATAGAGGACAATCTTTGGTGCTTCTCGCAATTTAAAGCACCAATGTGTTTGTTTTATAACAAAGCATCAGGGCGTCCTTATATGATTAAGTGCATGATTACTTTATACAAGTTATTCGAAATTATGTTTGAAGTTAGATTTTTCTAGACTTCCCAAGATGACAATTTTGGCTCAAATGTAGGAAAAAATGAATTATAATATCAAATGGCCATATCTTCATATTCCAGCTCATTCCATATCATTGCAAGTCCTTCAAGTTCTCTCCCATTGTTGTAGTACATCTAGATTTTATTTATATGTCATTTATCTCATTGAATTTGTGTTATGTATGCAAGTGCAGTTGAATAATTGTTCATTGAATTCTGCAGCATCAAGATTCAGAATCGAGTTTGGATGCACAAGATATTCCAGTAGTCCCAAAATTTTGTAAGCTCTTATCAAGAGAAATATGATGCAAGCAAATGTTTGATGAAAATGGACAGTTGATTTACCCTACCAATTGTAACATGCCATTTTTCAGCAACTGGCCTAAATCAACGGTATTACACCATGAATTGGATATGTTTTATGTAGACACCCCCATAGGGCATAAGAAAAATATGATTGAGTAATTGTATTTTTGGATTTTCAATGGAATTGATGTAAAAGTATTGTTTAATTTGACATTTTTTTTTGTTATAGCAAGATTTTCCTCACCCTATGCAATATTACAGAGAAGGCCATTTTCCATTTCCCTATGCAGACTTTTCATCCCTTTTTGCAAATCCCAGAGCTAAAAATACATTTTTTCCACATATACGCACCTTGCCTACTATGCAGCATGTGTATACGTAGGTTGCACCACTACAACCCGCGTACATTGGGATTTGTCCCCAAAAATGAAAAATGGTGTTGGGTTTCCATGTCACAACAAGAGATCAATGATCCTTGGCCTTACATATACTGGAAACTTTTCGACTCGACCCTTCAGTTCCATTTGAAGGCTATAAATGGGCCAATTCCGAGCTATGGAATAGAGGAGAAAGAATTCAACTTTGACAGCAAAGTTACTCTCAAGAAATTATTCACTTCATATTGAGTCTGCGTCCCTTTGTCCTTTAAGTCTGAACACGGTGTTCAGCCCCCAAAATCTTCCCTTATTGATTAAGAACTTCATTGTCTCTCTTCTATGAGCTTGCCTTTGGTGGAATATTGAAGTGGTGGAGGCCCAACTGGAAGGAACTTAGTTTCTTGGTTCCGAACCATGCCAACATAGAAGTATGTAACTTTTTCACTTATGTTGATCATATATTAATAGAAATACTATTTTCTCATCCAATTGATATCTTGCAAATATTTGAATTATTATTCCATGGGCGTATTTGTTATGTATATTAACGGATTGTGCTATTGAATGTGCTAACATCATATATTATCACCATATTCTTGCTTTGCTTGGATGTTGAGGACTAGTTGCAGGTATATTGCTTTGGGTCAAGTGCTCAATGGTGGAATTCATTGAACGTCTCAACAAGGTAGGCCTTTTATCTTGTCTTGCTAGCATATTTTTTTATATAGCATACTTGAGAATAGAGTTGATTATGCAGTCATTTTCATCTGTTGTGGTTTTCCCCTAGCCATAGAGAGATTTTCCTCATAACAGTTTTATAAAGTGGTTGGTTGCATGTTTATTATTTGTGGGGGGGATTCCATGCTTCTAATAAATGTTTGGTATAATGTTTGAACATATTAAATGCATCGTGTTACTAATATTATCAATGTAATGTTCAATATTTTTACAATTAGGATTTTTATGATGAGAGACATGTCTACCATCTACCATTGCACCCCCACTAAAATGTCAAGTCACGAGCTTGTTTTTAAACAAGCACAACTCGAAGAGGAAGCATATAAAAAATGGTTGAATCAACCACCTATTTAATTCCCATTATGTCCCGAGTCACCAATTCAAAACCTCTACAGTGAAATTATTTCTTCACATGTTGGGGACGAAGGCAATGATATATAGGTTGGTATGGATGATTTCTTACGAGATACCCAAGCCATGGAGGGAATTTTGTTACATGCATTCCAACAAAATGAACTAGGGGATGAGGCTAATGTCATATATACCTTTTTCGAATGCCTGAAATCTACTTCCACCACCTCTCTCTTTGGTCGACGAGGATCAAGTTCTACCCAACTAGGGACAACAATGTTATTGTACCACTTGAAAGCAATGTATGGTATGTTAGATGCATGTTTCTCGACACTTTTGAGGTAACTAACCATTAAGTCCCCTAATTTTTTAAGGAATCTTGTCACACAAAGAAGGAAGAAAATGGTTGATTTTATTCATGCTTCATGATAATGTACATTTTTATTCCTCACTAATTGTAGGTTACTCTTCTTCAATCGGTGTGATATATAGTTCATACCACACGGGTGTTGTGTACATACTAACACACCGACAAACAATTTAATTTGCAAAATCCAAATGCAAATATCTTCATTTAAATTTTGCAGAGACAATAATAGAGGACAGTCTTTGGTGATTCTCACAATTTAAAGTGCCATTGTGTTTGTTTTATAACAAAGCATCAAGGCATCTTTATATGATTAAGTGCATCAAAACTTTATACAAGTTATTCGAAATTTTGTTTGAAGTTAGATTTTTCTAGACTTCCCAAGATGACAGTTTTGGCTCAAATGTAGGAAAAAATGAATTATAATATCAAATGGCCAATTATTCATATTCCATCTCATTCCATATCATTGCAAGTCCTTCAATTTCTCTCCCATTGTTGCAGTACATCTAGATTTTATTTATAATTTATTTATCTCATTGAATTTATGTTATGTATGCAAGTGCAGTTGAATAATTGTTCATTGAATTATGCAGCATCAAGATTCAAGATCGAGTTTGGATGCACAAGATATTCTAGTAGTCCCAAAATTATGCGAGCTCTTATCAAGAGAAATATGATGCAAGCAAATGTTTGATGAAAATGGACAGTTGATTTACCCTACCAATCGTAACATGCCATTTTTCAGCAACTGGCCTAGATCAACAGTATTACACCATGAATTGGATATGTTTTATGTAGACACCCCCGTAGGACATAAGAAAAATATGATTGAGTAATTGTATTTTTGGATTTTCAATGGAATTGATGTAAATGTATTGTTTAATTTGACATTTTTTTTTGTTATAGCAATATTTTCCTCACCTATGCAATCTTGCACAGAAGGCCTTTTTACATTTCCCTATGCAGACTTTTCATCCCTTTTTGCAAATCCCAAAGCTAAAAATACATTGTTTCCACATATATGCACCTTGCCTACTATACATCATGTGTATATGTAGATTGCACCACTACAGCCCGTGTACATCGGGATTTGTGCCCAAAAATGAAAAATGGTGTTGGGTTTCCATGTCAAAACAAGAGATCAATGCTCCTTGGCCTTACATATACTGAAAACGTTTCGACTCGACCCTTCAGTTCCATTTGAAGGCTATAAATGGGTCAATTCTGAGCTATGGAAAAGAGGAGAAATAATTCAACTTTGAGAGCAAAGTTACTCTGGAGAAATTATTCACTTCATATTGAGTCTGCATCCTTTTGTCCTTTAAGTCTGAACACAGTGTTCATCCCCCAAGCTCTTCCCTTATTGATTAAGAACTTCATTGTCTATCTTCTATGAGCTTGCCTTTGGTGGAATATTGAAGTGGTTGAGACCCATCTGGAAGGAACTTAGTTTCTCGGTTCTGAACCGTGCCAACATGGAAGTCTATAACTTTTTCACTTTTGTTGATCATGTATTAATAGAAATACTCTTTTCCCTTCCAATTGATATCTTGCAAATATTTGAATTATTATTCCATGGGCGTATTTATTATGTATATTAATGGATTATGCTATTGAATGTGCTAACATCATATATTATCACCATATGATTTCTTTTCTTGGTTGTTGAGGACTAGTTGCAGGTATATTGCTTTGGGTCAAGTGCTCAACGATGGACTTCATCGAACGTCTCGACAAGGTAGGCCTTTTATCTTGTCTTGCTAGCATATTTGTTTATATAGCATACTTGAGAATAGCGTTGATTTCTACAGTCATTTCCGTCTGTTCTGGTTTTCCCCTAGCCATAGAGAGATTTTCCTCGTAATAGTTTTATAAAGTGGTTGGTTGCATGTTTATTATTGGGGGGGGTTCCATGCTTCTAATAAATGTTTGGTATAATGTTTGAACATATTAAATGCATCGTGTTACTAATATTATCAATGTAATGTTCAATATTTTTACAATTAGTATTTTTATGATGAGTGACATGTCTACCATCTACCATTGCACCCCACTACAATGTCAAGTCACAAGCTTGTTGTTAAAAAAGTCACGAGCTTGTTGTTAAACAAGCACAACTCAAAGAAGAATCATACCAAGAATGGTTGAATCAAACACCTATTTAATTCCCATTATGTCCCGAGTCGCCAATTCAAAACCTCTACAGTAAAATTATGTATTCACATGTTGGAGACGAAGGAAATGATATATAGGTTGGTATGGATGATTTCTTATGAGATACCCAAGCCATGTAGGGAATGTTGTTACATGCATTCCAACAAAACGAACTAGGGGATGAGGCTGATGTCATATATACCTTCTTCAAAAACCTAAAATATGCTTCCACCACCTCTCTCTTTGGTCGACGAGGATCAAGTTGTACCCAACTAGGGACAAAAATGTTATTGTACAACTTGAAAGCAATGTATAGTATGTCAGATGCATGTTTCTCGACACTTTTGAGGTAACTAACCATTAAGTCCCCTAATTTTTTAAGGAATCTTGTCACACAAAGAAGGAAGAAAAAGGTTGATTTTATTCATGATTAATGATAATTTACATTTCTATTGCTCACTAATTGTAGGTTACTCAAAGATAAGGTACTTCTAAGAGGTAATGTTTTCCTGATAGTTATGAAGAGGCAAAGAAAATGTTGAAAATGTTTGGTGTTGAGTACATATCATACAACGCATTTTTGAATGATTGTATTCTATACAAAAATGAATATGCATACAAAGAGATATGTCCAAAATGTGGGTATAAAAGGTACCATAAATAAATGAAAAAGGGAAAGGTGCATGGTCTTCCTCATAAGATATTGAGGCAAAGGTATATAATTCCTATGTTCGATTATCTTGAAT
This sequence comes from Picea engelmannii, assembly GCA_009831015.1. Lineage (NCBI taxonomy): Eukaryota > Viridiplantae > Streptophyta > Pinopsida > Pinales > Pinaceae > Picea > Picea engelmannii. Next base: position 135,859 of record ML783997.1, read on the forward strand.
ATTTTGACACCTATGTTGAGAAAATGCCCATTGGGATGAAAAAGAAATCTCTAGTTTATGAGCTTTCCATAATGGGAGCATCTTAAGATTGCCCACTTACTAGATCTTGTGCATATATTCAAAAATGTTTCATCTTCTTTATGGAGGCACATATTATCGAATAAAAGAAACACATTGGTTGTTAGGAGAGATATTATTGCTTCAAATACTAAAAACAGACATTGGCCAAGAAAACAAACTAGACGAGATGTTGGTCCCTCTTGGTCTTTTGAATAAAGTGATGTCCCATGGATTTTGAATAAAGATGATATTTTTATGGCAAAGGATGTTATATTGGGTGTGAAGGAACCTTCTTTATATGGGTCAACTCTACGACATTACTTCACTGTAAAAGGGAATTTTTCATGGTTGAAATCACATGACCATCTTAACCTTGTAAGGGTATGTATGTTGAATACATGATTATTCTTCTATATTTTCGATAAAAATATGCTACGCACTCTCAGTTTTATGGAAATTAATGATGTGTGTCTATTTTGTAGTGTAATTATCCTTTGCTTGAGTGTGGTTGTGTGAACCATGACTTCCCCGGGGACTTGCGACGTGCCATATCGAAATTGTCTACATTTTTACGTTGGAACACATCAAAGGAAATTCATATGGCTAGCATTCCACGGTGGCGTTGAGACATAGCTAAGATTGTTCATATGTTTGAGAAGGAACTGCCCATGAGTTTTATGGACTTGCAAGTCCATCTTCTAATTCACCTACATGATGAGGTTGAATTAGGTGGGGTGCTCTCATGCTGTTGGATGTTCTTCTTAGAGAGGTATATGAAAAATTTGGTAATGTCCCTGATTTGGATCCTTTGTAAATGTACATATAGGCTAGTGAGTCATTGGTACTAATGGTTTATGTAATTTATATATAAGCTAGTGAGCCTAGATGCAAATAGGTCAAAGTGCCTATCCATGTAAATATAATCATGATTATTAATATAATATTGTATCGTTGTGCACTAACTGACTCAAATGAAAAGAGATGGGTGGCCTACTCCACCGAAAAAAGGGAAAAAGGGGGTGAGTCGTAAGTCTTAGGAAATGTTTTATAATATTTCTGGGAAAAGTGTAATTGTCATATATATTATTTTATCCTAAGTTCCCGAGGGGAGGGAATTGGTCACCAAGTAGCTTAAAGTTACTTTTGGAGGTGACAAGTGTCAAGTGGAACATATGGAATATATATTATTTTCCTTGGTGTATTTTGGGGGGATGGAATGGGAGATGATCGAGGATTCAGGGAGGAATTCATGTGGTAGGATCTCGTGTGTAGAAGGGGGTCAAACTGTATGGAAAATATGATTATTTCCTTATCTGCAGCGAGAAGCTTGTAAGGAGTTGAGAGGATATAACCAGGGATTCACTGTCAAAGAGTCGGGGTGACAAACCATGAGCAGTCTCTTTGGGTGAGAAATTGTTTGTTGTGGAGTGTTTTTCAAACCCATGGGCATACTCTCCATACGAGATTTCTGTTGAGAGTTGTTGCCTGGTGCACTGAGCATTAGTCATAGGGCTCAAATACTTCTTATCTAGCATGTTGTTGGTAACCTTGGGAAGGGAAGTGGGTCATACGAAGGAGTGTTGAGCAGAGAAGGGGCACACTTCCTTGGGTGTGACAGGTGTGTGGGGAATGAGGGGTTGTGGGATAGTTGCAGCAATGGGTACTTAAGACTGGGCACATAGTCAATCGCTAAGAATCCTTTAGCCCTGGTGGAGATGAGCCCCAGCTCGAGGGTGACCTATTGCTAAACGCTTATGAGCAACATTTTTTATGGTTGGGAGGAACATCTGATTCAAGGGCACATTTGGTGACTTTCATAAAATATAAGTGTTCATTGCATGCTTATCTTTTTTATTACATGTGTATCTGTCTATGATTGACATGGGTTAGTTTGTTGGTTGTGGAGCCTGATTATCTTCCTGATTCAGAGGTCCTTGCTTTCAACCGTGTTTATACCCCATGAAGTATTTACACCCCAGAAGTATGTACACTCTTCCACGCAGGGGAGTGCAGAGGGGGGGTACCCCCTCTACGGGGTCTAGGGGGTACATCCCCCCAGTTGGGGGGTCTGGGGGCAAGCGGACCCTCAGTGGGGGTTTGGGGGCGAAGCCCCCGAAGCAAAAATTGCCTTGTAAATGTATATTGTAATTTCATTGTAAATCTGGACCGTTCATTATAAGGTCGCAGATCTAACGGTAGAGATTATGTTAGGGTTTTTTGCCCTAGAAGGAAACCCTCTTTTATNGAGGAACATCTGATTCAAGGGCACATTTGGTGACTTTCATAAAATATAAGTGTTCATTGCATGCTTATCTTTTTTATTACATGTGTATCTGTCTATGATTGACATGGGTTAGTTTGTTGGTTGTGGAGCCTGATTATCTTCCTTATTCAGAGGTCCTTGCTTTCAACCGTGTTTATACCCCATGAAGTATTTACACCCCAGAAGTATGTACACTCTTCCACGCAGGGGAGTGCAGAGGGGGGGTACCCCCTCTACGGGGTCTAGGGGGTCCATCCCCCCAGTTGGGGGGTCTGGGGGCAAGCGGGCCCTCAGTGGGGGTTTGGGGGCGAAGCTCCCGAAGCAAAAATTGCCTTGTAAATGTATATTGTAATTTCATTGTAAACCTGGACCGTTCATTATAAGGTCGCAGATCTAACGGTAGAGATTATGTTAGGGTTTTTTGCCCTAGAAGGCAACCCTCTTTTATGAGGGAAATGTATTACGACTATGGATGATGGTGAATATTGTATTCTGAGAGAGGAGACTGCGAGAGAAACAAGAGGAAGTTACAGCGGGTTTTGTTGTAGGTTGTATCCCTTCATTTGCTAGATAATAATAAAGGAAGGACCTGGCAATTTCTCTGGTGGACGTAGCCCACACTGGGTGAACCACATAAATCTGTGTCTCTCTTGTATTGTGTGTCTTATGTGTTTTGTTTCTGCATTTGTTTTATTTTATTGCTCCGCGGTCCTGTTTTTCTAACATAGTTCTTGTATGTTGTTGCATATGAGTATTTACTGTTATTTTGATTATTGTTGCTTGCTCATGTAAGTATGGTAATTTTATCCTATAATTGTGGTTTTGCATGGATATGACCAATGTGGTTAGTCTTTCCTTTTAATTTAACCTTGGGATTTGGTTATGAGTCTTCAAGAAGAGGGTGAAGTGGGCGAGCGTGCAGCAAAGTGCTCTTTGTACACCAAGAGGCTAGAATTTGTGTGTGCATTGATAAGAATTAGATTCCACAAATAATGAAAAACTGAGTTGGCGCATGCCGCCTAGATGGTTGTGCACGTGATGGTATTGTGTGATCAGTATGTTAGTGCACGCAATTGGTGCATGCAGTTTTGAGTTATTTCCGCTGCTTAAATTTGTATTAAAAATAGAATGTTGCTTCTGTTGTTATAAGTTGTGTGGTGCGACTCAAGCTTGTGTTGAGTGTGTTACTTCAAGTGATACTGTGCAGACTTATGTTAGAGTAGAATCTGTGCAGTGAAACTTCATAGTAACATTGCTCTGTAATATGTTGGGGATGTTACAGTTTGGGTGATTTGGTGCTCTTGAATTTTAGGTTGTGTGATGTGGCTAGTCTAAGGTAACTGGGTACATTACAAAGTGGTATCAGAACTTGTCAGAGTATTTTATGGGGTAGTGTGGCCCAGCCTGGGGTGCCTGGGGATGCTACAAATTGGTATCAGAGCATGTGTAAGGTGGTAATGGGACTCAGTGGGAGATTGGGTGCGTTACAAATTGAAGGGGTTTTTTCGACAAAGGGAAAAACCAGAGGGGTACATAGTATATGAGTCATTATATTATGTGAGTGAGTACATTGAGCAAATTGATGAAATTCCAGGGACAGTGGTTTGGGATGATTAACAAGATGAGGACAAAAGGGAAGGGGACCTACTCCAAATGAACTGGAAAAGATGCTTAATAAAGAGTAAGTCAGTTATATTTTGTCAATTTTGTACAGAGAAACAGTTTACACCGAAGTTGATAATATATATTTGATTTCATGCTATTTGTTGATTTCTTGTATACTTCAGTGAATTTAGAAATTGATGCCATCAATACATTCGTTCTTTAAGTTGATAATATATATATGATTTCAAGCTATTTATTTTAAATTCTTATATACATCAGTGAATTTAGAAATTGATGCCATCGATAAATGTGTTCTTTACAACGTGACCATGGGTCGCGTTGTATGAAGAGAAAAGAAGGAAATGGGACAATGATAGGAAATCATTCAGACGATTGAATGGTAAAATCATGCCTTATCCTAATCATTTAAAAGAAAATGTGCCAAAAATTTGTCCCAACAGTTGGATGACTAACCAGATACAAGAGAAATATGCGATGTCCAAACGTAATCCACATGGAGAAGATCTCAATGAACTAAACATATGGATCGAGTGCAACAACTCTATAATAACCTCTCTAAGTATCGCGTTCAATTTATACTATTGCACATTTGAATTGTAACATGTATTATGTTTTTATTAATGCTCTGGTTATTAGACATATGGCACCGTCCCTTGTTTGCATATTTACAGGTCCATTTGTTCCCATTTATGTGGGCATATGGACATCATTTTCACACTAAGTATGTCGATGATGGAAACATCACGCAAGATTGCAGGGTGGAGGTCGAGTTTAACCAATATAGTCGTGCTAGCCACCGTGATCAAAACCTAATAGAGGGGAAGTTAGGTTACATTGGAAAGATACAAGAGATCATGCAAGTGAAATTCTCATCTTTTCAACGTGTTATTTTTTCTTGCAAGTCATGGGATACCTTCGATCGGAGAAATGTAAATGAAGTTCATGATAGTGGGCTAATATGTATTAACTCAAAAAAATGTGCGTTGAAACTAAGGAGCCTTATGTTTTCCCAAAACATTGCCACCAAGTGCTTTTTTACCCAAATGTGTTGGATGGGGATTGGTGGTTTGCACTGAGACATGATCTGATATCTAAACATATTTTTTAGAACAACAATGTTATAATTCCAAGCAAGGAATATAATCAAGGTGATGGCAACAAAGACTAATATTTAAATGTTTTGTTTTGATGTTTATATTTTGGATGTGTCATTTTATTGTGGGCATCTATAATGGCCAATTATGTTTTTTTTTCCTCCATTTTATAATGTTGGATATGAAAAGTTAACAACCATTTACAACCACCATATTAAAAATACATTAAATAGTACAAGCATAAGATGTAGTTTTGATATATTTTTATTGTCATATTTATTTTTTATTATAGAAAATTTATGTTGTATTGTATTAACATATGTTTATGTTTTTTAAACAAGAAAAGGGGGGAATTTTATTGAAACAAAAATGACATTTTGAAACGCTTGTGAGATACATCTAGTCCAAATTTTGTGACTAAACTATCAGAAAAACCCTGCAGGGGGGCTATTGAAACTATTAATGCCAACAATGTTAATATCCCATATTGTTTACATTCAAAAAATTCCCCTATATAGAGTATGCAATATATGCCTAACACACACACACACACGCACATATATATAGAGAACATAGCTTCCTAAAAAACCTTAACTGATACAACCACCTTGATGGCATTGCTCAATTTTTGGTGTTGGGGCATTCATGTCCAACTGGACTGAATCCACTGTTGGTGAGGAAGCTACATCAGAATTCGTTGGGGCTTCAATAACATGTAGGTTCTGAAACTTGTTGGGGCCTAGCTCTAAAATCTTCCAATTGTTGACGGAGGGCAGTGCATTCATCCTACAGCTGCGAAATTGATTGCCTTTGATACACAAATTCCTCTAAGACAGTGAGCATTTGGGCTGAGAGTCCATTATACCTTATTTATAGAGTAAAAATTGAGTTCCTGGTGTCTTCTAACTCCTCCTCCAGTTGTGTTACCTTCTAGGCCCATTTCCTTGAATTTTCTTCTAAGGGAAGCAGATGGGCCTAACCCAACCAAGTCACAAATGAACCAAATGCTCCCCCAAGTCAATAAAACTGATGAATTTAGAAAGCTCATGGGATTATTTATGGAGTTTTAATTCTATTGACCGAAAGTACTCCTTCCAGGAGTCTGATGGCCAGATTGGTTTGTTTGTCAGCCTCCCTGTTGTTGTCTCATAACACATGGAAAAATTCAATTGTGTCAAAGAGTTGGGATTCTTTATGAATTCTGCTTACTATGGAACGAAGATGAATATTCCTTGGAAAAGAGAGGAATCGTGCATGCTTGATTATCAATTTAGAATATCCAACCACCGAAAGGATAGTGATACCTTGAGCATTTTCCAGCTTTAATCCATGTAACAACGCATATGCTTCTGCTTGATTATTTGAGAACTTACCAATACTCCAAGCATAGGAAAATTCTTGATTTCCTCTTGGATCTTGAAGCACCCCTCCCACACCTACCACTTTGTTAACATATGTTTATGTTAACCTTTGAATTACCAAGCATTAATTGAGATATCACAAAGTTGGTGACGTATTCATATAATACAGTAGTAAATACTTATTTTAGATTATATTTTATTTTTTTTAAATGAACATAGTAAAAAATAAAACCTTGAATTTTTTCTTGTTTGAAAAAATCAAAATTCATATATATATATATATACTTTGATGGAACTTCTAAGGATGATTCCAACAAAATAATTGTGTGCAACATCTATGAGTTCTGGAATCACACTTGTGGTATTGGCATTACCAACTTTGATGGCACTCCCAACCTTAACTAGTGCAACTATCATGGCCTTCACCTATTCCACTCTGTGCTTTAATTTTCTAATCATATAAACTTATATTAATATTTTTTTTACATTCTCCTTGAAATAAGTGAGAGTATTTTTTTTAGAGCCTAGTCACAATTAAGGGAAATTTTAAGGATCCATACTTATCTAAAAGTATAGAAACCTTTGTCAATTTTACTAATTCTTAAAATACTAATTATAAAATGACTGGTGATATTTTTGTAAAAGTATCCAATTTCTAAGTATTTGTATATTTGTAAGAAAATATTGATCACTTATAAAGAAAAATATTTTTATCTCATATTAGAATTTGGGTGAATAAAAAAAAATAGAAAATTATTTTTAGAAGAAAACAAGACAAATCATGAAATTTAGCCTCTAAAGTTTTCCCTCACTATAATGCAACCCTAGAAAGCTTGGATATAAATTGTTACCATGAAAGCCAAAGATTGAAATTCATTATTATTAATGAATTTGTTTTCATGTTTAATAATTTAAATTTAATTAATTATATTCTTAAATAACAAAAAGTATTAAATATAACTATTATAAATTTAATTAATTCTATTCTTAAATAACAAAAATTATTAAATATAACTATTATAAATTTAATGAATAATTATTATAACTTTATCATTAAAATAGATGAAAAAATAACATTTCATAGGGGTAATTATTCAAATTGATTTTTTCATTCATTGACCAAATCCAATATTTGCATACATTTTAATACAAAAACAACCAAATACATCACTTAGCACACTTTTTTAATAGAAAAATCAACTAATGATTACATACTTCTACACACTTTTTTAATAGAAGATTCATAAAGTTAGTAATAGAGAAAAAAAAATGTGAAGCCATTTCATTGAAAGTGTACAAATCAAAATTTATTATTATTCTTTATATTTAATATTTTAAATTTAATTAAATAAATTTCATATATAATATAAATTAATAATATCTTTGCAAAAATTAAATATAGTAATTGTGATTTAAGTAAACAATTATTTTATATATTTGTCTTGTAATCTTTGAATTAAAAAAAAAAAAACATTATTGTTACATCATCATCATCATTATTGGCAAACAATTATATTATAATGTTATTATTACAATATATAAAAAAGACTTAATTATTCAAATCATAATCATTTCACTCATTGTATTTAAGTATTTTTGTTTCTAAAGGTGTTTAATCAACATATTGCATCTTGTTATACAACAAACAATTCACCTTGAAGAAGATTTAAACATTATATGGCATTAATGGTTATAAATTTTTGTAATCACAATCCAAATTAAATGACTTCATAAAAGTAAAGTTAAACATTATATGAAAATCGTAAATTTAAATGAGTGATACATCTCAAATTTAATTTAAAAACAAAGAAATCATTAATAATTTTCATCATTAGCATACTTAAAATACATTTTATAAATCAAACAACAACAACCACAACATTATATGAGAAACATAATATACATGAGCATTATACATGTCAAACACACATCTCAACAAAATATGAAATAAGCATGTCATATATACATCTCAAGTCAAATATAAAACAATCAATATACATGTCAATTAGTACCACCACTTGCTAGGTCCACCACTTGCTAGGTCCACCACTAGAGCCAGTGGTATTAGTGTCTTTGTTATCAGTACCTATGGCAGAAAGAAATGACAAAAATATGTTATCAAACATTTCTCCATCAAGATCAACATGTGCAACAGTATCCGATGTGAACATAGTGTCCAAAGCATCAAAATCTTCTAACACATCTGGAGGAGGAGAAGGAGGAGGATCGGTGGATGATGACACCTTAGGAGGAGAAGGGAAAGGATCGATAGATGGTGACACAAGTGGAGGAGGAAGAGGAGGATCGATGGATGGTGATCCATGTGGAGGAGAATATGGAGGATCAATGGATGGTGCAAGCACATGTGGAGGGAGAGGAGGAGGGGGAAGATTGGACATAGATGGCGCAGATACATGTGGAGGGGAAGGCATAGGAGGATCAGTGGATGGTTTAGACACATGTGGAGGGGGAGGAGGATCAAACATGGATGGTGCAAAAACACGTGGAGGGGAAGCAAGAGGATTGGCGAATGGTGCAAACACATGTGGAGAAGAAGCAAGATCAGGAGGAAGAGGACCAAGTGGTGGATTAGAGGATATGGATCGATCTGGCGATAAGGCAGATGGAGTAGAATCATAAGAAACATGAGTATGATCACTCAACCTCTCGATGAGGTTGACGACATTGACAATATGACACATCAATGATACCATGTCATGAGGCAAAATTGTTCATATTTTAGATATCTCTGGTACCCGTAATATGTCTCGAACTAGTGCGGGTACCACTCCATGACTAACCATAACACCACATAGGTGACCCACCACCTCTATCCAGACTCTCCAATATGGCTCGCATGGCATGCAAGGTCTATATACTGCAGGCTTCTCCTTTTCCTCCTCCATATCCTCATCCTATTGGGGAGGCTCATCCCCAACATATGTGTCAATATTTGCAAAAAAATATACAATAAATTACATGTGCATTAAATAAGACATAAAAACATGCAACTAGATTTATCAAAACATAATGACAATATTACCTCTCATTTGGTGGCTCGACTACTATAAATAGGATGTTTGGATATCCTCTTTGATCCATCCCCACGTATGGGTATTGTACAACATTGAGAATAGGACCCTCCTCTCCAGCCAAAAAATCACATACCTCCCTCCTAATTGGAGTACATGGCCAATATGGTGGGACCCTCTTGGGAAACAACTGCCCCCACATGCGCATACGCCCATCAAACATAGGCCTGGGAGAAAACTAGGGTACTCCTGGTCCAGTGGCATGAACCCTCTAAACAAATAATGTAAATAACTATGATGTGAATGGGAAGAATCTCCTCCCATATAAAATGGTGTGACAATGATCCAATGCAAAACAAAACTATCTCAAAAAAATCTTCGTCCACCTAATCAATTGGGGCCTCTGCACTAAACTATCTACATAATACATCAAGGGGAAATGAATGTGTTTCCCATCAAAGGTATAGTGTGATAGTACCATGATAATAAAACAAAGGCACTTAACCTCATCTCTATGAAATGAACTCATTCACATCTGACCACTAGGAACCTGGAATCCTGAAGCAGAAAGAATTTCTAGATTGACATATCTTTGCAAATATGTTAGTTGGCTCTCTCCTGCAACACCAGATAGTAGATCATGGAACTAGGGCCAAACCTCCCCCCTCCTAGAAAACTTAGTGATGAAATAAACATCCTCCTCCATGGGTTGATACCACTAATCAGGACCAACTTTGAATGCCTATCAACCATGATCCCAACTATGGATCAATTTTTGTAACTTGAGGATAGTCCTTAGTATCCAAATTGAGTGAGACTAGTTACATTGGATAGTGGATAGTTCTTAGTATTTCCAGTATGATTTTTAGAATTGTATATCAATTATTTTGTGTGGGGCACGCTATACAAGTGAGATCTTCTGGAAAAGCCAAAAATCAGCAAGTTGTGGGGAAGTTACTGTAAATTCCACTTGGCACATCCAATTTTGATCAGACCTGTGGCATTGCAGAGAAGAAATATCAAAGAACTACAAAAAAGAAAATTTCATACCCAGAAAGGTTGAAATTTTGGATATATAATAAAAGGAAGATTGTCTAGCAGAACCACCTCAAAATAAAGGTTTAAAGTGATACTTGGCCAACATGCCACCAAAAAAGGGAACTTCTACACCAAATAAGCCTCCAGACAATCCTACTTGGACTCTTGATGAAGGTGAAGAAATGTGTAGGGACATAAATGATTTACAAAAGAAGACAGTAACAAAAGATGAACTACAAGAGATGAGGGATTCAACAGAAGCTAAGTTGGAGGCAATAAATACTAAGATGGATGGTTTAAAAGGGGAGGTCATGGAAGGATTGAAAATTTTCTTAATAGAGAGGACACCTGAATGTGAAAATGTATCCCATGAAATTCATGATGAGGACAC
>ML783997.1:176092-207002 GCA_009831015.1 Picea engelmannii
GGGGATTGGGTATTTTTAAGACTACAACCATACAAACAGATGTCCCTCAAGCAAGCCAAGAAGGATAATAAATTATCACCAAAGTACTATGGCCCTTATAAGGTGTTGCAAAAGATTGGTACTGTGGCATACAAATTGGAGCTACCTGCATCTTCATGAGTACACCCAGTTTTCCATGTTTCATGCTTAAATAAGGTTATAAGCGACAAGATCCCAGTTCAAACTATATTTCCAGAACTTGACGAGGAAGGAAAAATCATATCGGAGCATGAAGCCATCACTGACACAAGAATTCGCCAACTAAGAAATAGATCCATTTCAGAGTATCTCATTAAATGGAGGAAACTACCGACTGAAGATTCCACTTGGGAAGATGAGTCTTTTATACATAAGCATCTAGAGTTACTCAAGCGTTGCGGACAACACTTGTCTCAAGGGGAGGGGCATGTTAAGCCCTAATATTGGCTCATTACCCCTTAATTGGGGCATATTAGATTAGTAATGTTATTTTATTTATGTCGGCTTTAGGCCATTAGTTGTAATTTAGATTAGTAATGGTATTTTATTTATGTCGGCTTTAGGCCATTAGTTGTAATTATACCTCCTAGTCTCCTATATATACCAAGGAGACATTTTCATTTTGAATCATCTTGTACTTGAACATTTAAGTGGGGTAAAAGGAGGTTTCCCCCTCAAAGAGGCTTATTATATGAGATTATCTCTTTTCCAAGGCGTTGAGTACTTTTCCTGAGGTTTTTCTATGCTATATTGATGTTTGGTTCTTAACAACCAGATTGACATCCTATCGATCGATCAACATAAAATAGCCTTCATCTATCCTTGGGGGACGTTCGCTTATCAAAAACTACCTTTTGGTCTTAAAACGTTGGAGCTACATTTCAGTGAGCCATGTCGTACGCATTGCATGATATCAAACATATTGTTGAACCCTACCTCAATGACTTACCCACTCACTCGTCTCATCGACAAAACCACATTAGTCACCTACGAGCCATTTTTCTTCGATGTTGGTTTTACCACATACGTTTGAACCCCCATAAGTGTATTTTCGTTGTTGAATCAAGACGCCTCCTTGGTTTTGTAGTCTCCAAAGACAGGATTAGGGTGGATCCCTTAAAATTCAAATCCATTCTAGCGTTACCTCCTCCCAACAACCCCACTCAACTGCAAAGTTTGCAAGGGAAGGTAAGCTTTCTTCATCGTTTCATTTGTAATTATGCCGAAATCACTAAAGGGTTTATGATATTGTTGAAAAAATACACTTCTTTCATCTAGGATGAAACTTCTCAATGCTCATTAAATGCTCTTAAGCATGCCTTAACAAACACACCTCTTTTCCACCCACTAGATTATGCAAAAGATTATATCCTTTATTTGGTTGCCTCTACTTCCACGATTGTTATGTTGTTAGTATAAGAGGATAATGACGGAAATGAACATGTGATATACTATCTGAGTAAGAGTCCATCCGGTCCTGAACTCCGATATTCACATGTCGAAAAGTTGGCTCTGGTAGGAGTTATTGTCATCCAGAGATTTCGCCATTACATTATGTTACGCACTACCACGGTCATCGCAGACTCGAACCCGATGTACCATATCTTGACTCATCAAGTAGTTGGGGGAAGATATTCCAAATGGATCGTTATTCTCCAAGAATTTGATCTTGAGTTTTCCAAATCAAAAGCTAAGAAATCATTGGTTTTTGCGGAATTGATTTGCAATCTTCCCTATATTGATGAAGATATTGAGCCCAGTGATTCTCTTCTTGATGAATTCATTTTCCTGATTAGTACGTTTGATCCTTGGTACGGAGATATTCTTCTCTATCTACAAACCCAACCCTTTCAACCAAACATCTCACATGACGAACGTCGTCGTATTCGACACCACTCCAAATGCTACCTCATCATCGGCAACACATTGTACCATCATGGCATTGATATTGTCTTACGAAATTGTTTAACCCATGATGAAGTTGAACGAGTGTTAAATGACTATCACCTTTTAGCTTATGGCAGTCATATTTCTGGGATGGCTATAGCCCAGAAAATCTTATGTGTCGGTTATTTTTGGCCTTCTATATTCAAAGATTGCATTGAGGCCATTAAAAAATTCCCACCCTATCAAATCTTTCAGAAGAAAGCACGTACTACATCCCATTGTCATCATCGGACCCCATGCAAAATGGGGCATCTATTTTATGCAATGTAAGCCTACCTCAGTCAGGGGGCACGGCTATATCATCTGTGTTTTTGATTACTTCATTAAATGGGTTGAGGCTATGCCTACATTCCTTAATGATGGTCGTACTACAACACTCTTTGTATTTAACCACATCATAACTCGATTCGGTGTCCCACAAGCTATTGTAATCGATCATGGCTCACACTTCCATAACCAGATGATGAGTGAATTGTGCACCAAACTAGGTTTTCGCCATGAAAACTCATCCATATACTATCCTCAGGCGAATGGAAAAGTTCAAGCCATCGACAAAGTCCTGAAGACCATGCTCCAACGCATGGTGGGAACAATTAAAACCTCTTGGCACTTGCAACTCTTCTCCGTACTCTGGGCTATCAAAATTCAGTGAAAACCACAACTGGATTCACACCCTTCCAGTTGGTGTACAGTATAGAAGTGGTGTACCAATCGAATGTGAGATCCCTTCATTGAAACTTATCATAGAACTCCTACCTCACACTTTTGTTGAAAAGGAACAATCTCTAGGTATAACTCAATTGATTATCAACCTAGACTCTCAACTCGTGGTCTGTCAACTTAATCGTGAATACAATGTTCGCAACTTAGTTTTACTATGTCTCCACCTAAGGGTTCGTCATCTCAAGAGATCATTTGAATTTCTCCAATACAGACACATATCGAGAGAACTCAATACAAATTTGGATTCGTTAGCTAATTACATGTTGGATTGGTATCTTGCGCATAGATAAAAAATTTTGAAAACATAAATCATATGTACACAAAAAAATCACATAAGATCAAATCCAACATCGATAGGATAGAAAAAAAAATTGAAAAATACATCATCAAAATGTACATAATGAGGCAAAAAGCTTGGGCCTTCATGCCCATAATATCGTCATAAAGACTACAAAAATCAACTGAGGACCCTAATCATCCTCCTGCATCATGTTGTGCTCTGCATAGCACACTATTTCTCGTGTCACCAGATGAAGAAAATGGTTGAGGCTTTTGGGAACCCCAACTGTATGTTGATGCAAGTGTAGAGGCACATCTCGCCTCCTGAGGGGTGGGACACTCATCGTCAAACCCCAGATATTTCTCTCTACCTCTCGGAGCCCTCCCGTTGCAACGTCATTCTTAGTTTCTACATGTGTGTCTCCACAACGCCCCAACGTCGACATCTCCAAAGGGCGTGATGCACCTATGTCTGCATGATAAAAAAGAAATATTTTAGATTCCTCATTGTACAACCCAAAAACATATAAATAAAAAAACAAAAAAAAAATTATGTTGCAAGGTTTTATTTCGTACCTTATGCATCCCATCGGATTCCCTTGAGAAGTATCAAGTCGGCACTCCCTCAAATCAGTGCTACCTCTGAAATATACCCCAGCGTAGGGGAAGTCCTCAATAACCACCAATTGTCTCCTCCACCATGTGAAGAAGTCAGTTGTGAATCTGAATGTTGAGGGCTCATTCTCCAATCTAGGGGATAGGTTGGTCCCCCTCTCCATACGAGGCTCGACCACAAAATGTGCTATCAATGAAACCTATGGATGCATCTGAGGGACCCGCTCTAAGAAAAATGAAACCAAAAAGGAACCATATCCAAATTGTTTATGTCTTCCAGTCCTGCATTTGGATATTTGTTCTTTGACATTTCTAAGGAACCCTGCACTCCAATGAAAAATCTAGGTTCTAAACACTGTAAAGCATAAGAGATCTGTGATTTTGAAGCCAAGTGAGCACTAGTACTCCCCTCCAAATTGGTGATGGAAAATAGAATGGATCGAAGTGTTAAATCTCTCACATCCTTTATCACAATCCATCCACCCACCAACCGCGACCCTAGTATACAATGCTCGGGAACGTATGCCTCGGTTGGTTGAGGAGTCACCCAGTGTCTGGACAAGAGAATGGGTTCCCCTCTCCTCGAGAGCCTTGTTAGAAAATATACATCATCTAGTTCAATCTCAAGTCTATGTGGTCCGATGTGGAACGCTTGCTCAGTGTTGTCCCATAGATCAGTCAAATACTCAAGCAGTGGTACTTCTCTTCTCATGTTTTGAAGCTTGAAGTATTTGAGAAAACCACAGTTTCTCAAGGCCACCCTCACTTGAGGGTCTTGGAGAGCGGCAATATCATTGAACTCATGCTCATGTTCCTTCCACTCTATCATGGCTAGCTATAGATGAAATCTGCAAATACAACATTTAAACATCATTAGTCAAACTCTTATGGAGAAAAACTATCTCTTTTTAGCCAAAAAGTCAAAAGAATTTTGATTTATGCACCTAGCTCTCCCTCAAAACATCCTACAGACCGCTAGTGTGCCCTAGACATATGCACCAGTGTGTTGAAATCTCGGTCGGCGCTCCCCTCAGTGCCTTGAGGGAGCGTTGATATGGTTTGATGCTCTGGTGCTTCCTAAGGAGCCTAGAACACTAAAAAAAAGGCTAAAATGCAGTAAAAAAACATGAAAAAGGATGAGGAGGAAGAGATAACTAACCTGGTCTGGATGAATATGGAAATGATTGCTCACAACTCCCACAGTCATCGCTCGAAAAACGCTTCAAAGAGGTGGAAAATCCAAAATATAGAGGAGAATGGTAAAAAATAAATGGTAAAATGAAATTTTAACCTATTTTGATATTTGATAAGTTCATTTTGATATTTTATCCTTATTATAAGGTCATTTTTTGGGTTTTTAAGATGTTACTAATGCCTTATGCCCAGAACAATTTTTTTTTACAGGATTTCAAGCAGCGTCTTTCAGTAAACTTGTAACACTAATGAGCATAATATTTGTTCTTTCTCGCGCTCACAAATACATGAGAATGTAACCAAGTATACTTTTATCACTTTTCAGACTCATAAAGGTTATACAAAAAAGGAAACCCCTGGAGTCATGTTTAATCTCTTTTTAGAATCTATAAATGTGAAAATATTGTTATATTGAGCATGTGTTATCCTCCTCGAGCTCGTTAAATTAAAAATAGGTACTCATCTATCTGGATGGGGGAGAAATTGAAGGAAGTGGGTCAAGTTTATTGAGAACTTTTGTAAACAACTCTTGCAATCACCCTTGAACATGACATTTGTTTTTAACCTCCACCCTGAACACTTTAGTAATTTGTTAGACCTCTACACTGAACCAATCCTATGAGTCTTTCCACTCCTTTGAGTCATCCGAAGAATGTCACATCTCTCGTTGCATTATGTTTTGGTCCACTTTGTGTTTATGATGCCAAGTCTCATGATGTGCCTCAGTGTTCAAGGGAAGTATCCACCTCGAGAGTCAACCAAATGAAAAATTACCAGTTTCCATACTCATGTCAGTCTACAATTCGTTCACTATATCTCATCATTTTTTGTGACAACTTTGTGTCGATGATAGGGAATACATCAAGGCCCTCCTTTGACGAGTATTTTTCTGTCGACTCCAACACATCATCCG
Source organism: Picea engelmannii (assembly GCA_009831015.1). Classification (NCBI taxonomy): domain Eukaryota; kingdom Viridiplantae; phylum Streptophyta; class Pinopsida; order Pinales; family Pinaceae; genus Picea; species Picea engelmannii. Next base: position 181,782 of record ML783997.1, read on the forward strand.
GGAATTAGACTTAGAAACCAGTTAGTACCTTGGGACCTGCATGCCTCAATGGCAGGCCTCCTCGCTTCCAACTGTGGGTTTACATCATTGACCTCTGATTGGATGATTCCACGAATATTTGACTTCATCTCACTTATTCACATTCGTTGGATTGTACTTGGGTACCTTGGGAGTCATTGACATCACAAGTGATTTCCCTCGCACTTGTTAATGGTTCACCTCAACGACTGGTAATACAGTGGTTTCTACCATGTTCGACATCAAGACATCTAGTCACATGGTTAGATTTGTACTACATTGGGATTAGGACGAAGACCCTGGGTTGAGAATTCATTATGATATCTTCTTTTCCAGGCTGCGAAGGAAATCATTTGAGCATGTTAATACTTATGTTGTCACATATATCCATGTTGTATTGGTCTGTGGCTATGTCTTATCATCTTGTAGTTCCACTGTGTATTTTGCATGGCTAAGATCAGTCCATCTCATGGAAGTATGGATCCACATTGTATCATTGGTGGCCATACCCTTGGTCAATATCATCATGGATCCGCAGTGTATTTATTGGTGGCCATACCTTGATTCATTTCTTTCCCAAGCATAGGTATGCATGCCTTGGGTTTGGAACACATATTAACATTTGTTTGATGGTTGTCTGCAACTTCTACTAGGTTCTCTGACTCCATACCCTTGCTTTGAAGAATCTACAAAGTGTTTCGGTCATCAGCTTTCATCTTCTCACTTTACACTTTGGGGGGCAATATATTAACAAGTGTCATAAATGTCGAATTTTTGTTTTGTGTGTGTTGCATTGCGAACGACACCATGGAAACACTTGATGCATCCTCTAGAACACATTAGAAGAACAAGCCACATCATTTGATAGATGAAACAAAGTGTTTTTCTATGAGAATTAGTCATCTTGAAAAAAAATTGGAATATCAACGCTCCCCTACTCATATGCAGGGAGCGCTAGTGCTCTCTGTCTATCTCGCAGGGATCATTGTAGCGCTTTGTTTCCCGTTGTAAAGGAGCATCAATCAGTTGAGAGAAGCATGGGAAGAAATCCCCCTTTTCTCTAAGGACAGCTATGGATAATTCGAGTTGATTTGGCTCAAGTCTAACCCTTACATTGCATCTAAGGGAGATGCCACAAGTGATGGAGTCATATCCTCAACTAATCCCAAATATAACCAAGGTGGTTGGGCCTTCCGAAGCCTATAAATGGAGGCATTATCATGGTGAACAAGGGAGGAAATAATTAGCAAAAGCTTTGTTATTCTGATCGTGGATGTTTCGAGCAAGGGTTTGGACTAGGAGGATTTGGAGAATTTGTTGCAACACCATCCATGATTGTAAGTGTCTCTTTCAAGTTCTCATCAATATACTTGGCCTATTCCCTTCTAGTTTGTGTATCTTACATATGCTTGCCTATTCTAGATGATTTTTTTAAAGCAATATGGTAGAGTAGGAGTTTCCTTGTTTCTCTTTGTTGTCTGTGGTTTTGCGGGTACCAAGTTGTGTGAAAGAGTTTGGACATCAAGTTCGAATTGGAGCAGCAAGGACAAACACCAAAAATAGGTACGATCACCTTTTTTCTCCTTCTCTCTTTTTGGCTAGTTATACAAATCTCAAAGGGATGTTAGTGTCCATTTGTATATTTTTGTCTTGTTATTAGGGGTCTAGAATCCAAGGGGATATTCACCTGTCCACAGAGGAATTATTCCATAAAACCTACGAATATCTTCAGTAAAACCCTAGTTCAACACCCACAGTCTCGGCCCTTCGATCCTACAACTTTTCTCGACATTGCTTCAGACTCACTGGTTTAGATTTCTCAATGATACCTACCCATAACATTTCACAAAAGAGATATTCAATGTGCTCAATTAGGTGCTAATGGGAGACCCTTGATCTCTTATTTATACTCTCCAAGTAGCTTCCTTTAGGGGTTATCTTTTAACTATTTTACCCAACTTCCCTCTTTTAGGGCTAACCCACTTTCAACTACTTTACCCACTTGCAAGCACTTTACCATAAATAGTAAACTCACCACTTCTTGTTGCAACTAATTCATTTTTAATTATTTTCTTATTGCAACAAATTTACTCATGATTAACTCCTAGTTACAACCACTTTGACTAGTGAACTTCTTCTAGGAGCTTCTAGAATAATTGGCTTCTCTCACCTTCTAGGGGTTTCTAGATAACTCATGAGGGTTCCCCAAATTGACTAAGTCATATCTCCTCAATTGTGAGGAACTATGTGGTGTACCACATATCACCATAAACAACATGACATGTACTATCCATCTATGATAGTATTTCCTTCAAATTCATTGATCTTGATTACAATATTCCTCAAATAAACATGGGTTCCTTATCCACACTTGTGGAGCTACCAGACTTGCTTCAAGGGTTGACATCAATGAAAACCAACCCAATTCATCAACAATCTCTCCCTTTGGCATTGATGGCAACATTAAAGTCATGGCACTCATGCTCCCTCTTTGACCATTGCTCTCCTCTAGAATCATGCCTATGTGATTTCTCTCCATGCATCTAATTAATCTCTCCCCCTTTGACATCAATGTCAAAGGGTAACTTCCCTTGGGGTTTCTCCCCCTAACTAAATTTTCATTTGTCCTCCTCATGGTGCTTCATCGTGTAAATCTATGACATATAAGAAAAACATTCAAAAGTCATTATGGGGTAGAAACTACTCCAAGTTTCTGGCAAAGATACTCAAAAGCTTCCCTTGGAAGTAGTTTTGTAAAGATATCTGCAATTTGTTCTTTGGTCCCAACATAGTCAACTCTAATTTTCTTCTCTGCAAATTGTTCCTATAGAAAATGAAACTTGATCAGAATATGCTTCGTCTTGGAGTCAATCACTGGATTCTTTGAGATACCAATGGTGCTTTTGTTATCACAAAATATTGGAATGGGATCATCATACTCAACCTTTATATATTTCAAACTTTGTTTCATCCATAGGACCTACGTACAACATGTTGCTGCTACAATATACTCTGCTTCGAACGTAGACAATGATATTGATGATTATTTCTTACTTAACCAAGATACCAAACACTCACCCAAGTAGAAAGTTGCTCCACTTGTACTTCTTCGATCATCAATACAACCTGCCTAATCTGCATCTATGTAGGAAATAAGTAATAGATCATTCCCTTTTGGTTACCATAATCCAAACTCTTTTGTACCCTTGAGATATATGAATATCATCTTTACTTCCAAAACATGAGATTCCTTTGATGTTGCTTGAAATCATGCCACCTGTCCAACTGCCTGCATCACATCTGGTCTGGAAGTTGTCACATAAAGTAAGTTGTCAATCATTGACATGTACTGCATGTTAGCTCTAGAATTTTTTCTCATACTTCTTTAAGAACAAGCCTAATACCCATTAGAATTTGAAAAATTGAATCAATTTAAATTGGGTGGATTAGCAAGAAAGAACAAGAAAGAGGGAAATAGTTTGAATGTAGATAAATGATCTACCATTGGGCATGGATTCAAAACCACTCTACAAATTGAAGGCAATCAAGCTAAATATTAGGTTAAGAGCTTATATGATGATGATTAGAAGAAAGGAAAGTGAACAAAATAATAATGTCTACTAAACAGAGATCCTCTCTGCAGAATAGATTGAAAAACGTTTGAACAGAAACAATTATTAACAGGCCAGCTACAACAGATCCTTTGTTTCTCAAGGATCCATTAATCAAAGGAATCCTTTGATCCTCAAAACCTGCAATATATTCAATAAAGAAGATAACAAAACAAAGAAGACAATCTGATAAACAACTCTCATGAATCTTTAATGGCAGAAATGTTGATTACAAAAAGGCCCTCATGCTTACAAATAAGCAGCTCTCCTCCAACTCTCTCCTCTCTTGGATCTTGAATCCAAAACTTTCCTCAAAAAAAAAAACACTTCTATCTATAGTGTATCAATCCTTCCTACTCTAAATAGGTCAAAGCCCAAGTGGTTTCACTGGATTCCCTTTTCTCTAGGAGTTGTTACAACAAGGTGAAACAGAAAAACCACCTAGCTCCTATTTTTTGGGATCTTGTCTATTGTGATAAATTCCTTTTGAAACAGGTCTTGTTGCTTGATCTAGTGACGTAACACATGTCCCTCGTGTCCAAATACCTCCTAGGAAACCATTTTAACCACCTCAAACAGGTGGCAATGCTCCTACAACTCAGACTTATCAAATTGTTAGAGTTTGCAGCGCAGTTTCAGGATCCACTACAAACTTTCCTGTAGATGATGATTTCAACTTTTCTCCCAAATGATGAACTAGGTAAGATTGAGATTTGGTCAGAAAATCAATAATATAATGATTCCTCTCCAAAAAAAAATCAGAAGAACCTAGATCAACATTTAAAAGTTATGATGAAAAAATGACTCTGATGTGTACTAATTCGCTACAAACTGTCCCAAAACTACCAGTTCGCAACGCCTTTGACAGCACACATTGCGAACGTTCTTGTAGGTGAGTTTTTACATTCAAATTTTAAAACATGCACAACAAGATGGAAATCCTTCCAAAACCTGCTACAAACTTCTTGGAACATGAAGTAACCTTGGAGAAATCATATGAATATGGTAACCTCAGCTCAAGACCCAAAATCATTACTCATATTATAATCATATGCACATCAACAGTTTGAGGATGAACAAGCTGCAAGTAGGAGGTGAGAAAAGAAGAACAAAAATCCAACTTGGATGAGGCTGTAGACAGGCATAATTTGAAGCAGCTTTTTGTAAAACAGAGGGTTTACAGCGCACTTGTTAAGTTCGCAGCACGAGTTGGAGTAGGTTTTTATGACATGCTTGCAAGAATTCACAAATATGAAGAGGAAAATGAATTTTAAAAGTTAAAACCTCAAACCTAAATGAAGTACAGTCAAGGAGGGTTTGGTCTGGTCAGAAAATAGAGTGTTCACAGCACACAGTTTGTAGCATCATCAAAAATATAGTGGATAAGGTTAATGCTGCAAGAGGTAGCTGCAAACTGATCATTTTGGGTATAACACAACAAACTTGACAATTTCCAAGGTTTAGGATACCAATTCTATGGGTTTTAATTGGTTCAAAGACTTTACAGTGCAAAAACATGTAACAGTTAGCAGCGCAAAAAAACATGTAACAGTTGTATCTAGTTCAATCAACTCTTAGAAAACACACAATTACCAAAAGAGGTACTTGTGTATCTAAAACTCCTATGACTCAAACCTAGAAACTTACAAATAGTTTGACCCCTACACATCCTAGGTGCTAACACTGCCTCTGATTTGTAGCCTTTGACTCGTCATCTTTACTTAACTTGCAATTGGTTTACGTAGGAGTACTAACTGGTTTGCAATCTTCCATTCTGAACCACTTTAGCATTTCTTTGATATACTTGGTTTGAGAGACAAAAATGTCTTAGGTGCTTTGACATATTTGAACACCCAAAAAGAAAGATAATTCTCCAAGCAATGAAATTTCGAACTCATTATGCATATCCTTTGCAAATTTCTGGCTCATCCTGTCATCATCACTTCCAAAGATAATATCATCAACATAAACTTTGATTAATAAAATACTATCTTGATTTACCTTGATGTAGAGATTGTTGTTTGAATTCCATTTCTTGAACCTTTATTGTTGTAAATATTTGTCTGGTTTGGAATACCATGCTCTGGGGGGTTATTTAAGACCATACAAGGCCTTCTTTAACTTGCAAACATAATTTTCATTCTCTGACAACTGAAATCCTTCTGGTTGCTCAATGTAGACTTCTTCCTCTAGATCCTCGTTTAGGAAGCCTCATTTCACATCCATCTGATACACTTTAATATTCTTGGATCATGCATAAGTGAGGATTAATCTGATTGCTTCCATTCTGGAAACTGTGGCAGATGTCTCTTCAAAGTCTACACCTTCAACTTGAGTGTATCCTTTACATACCAATCTTGCTTTGTTCCTGGTAACCTGTCCATCTTCGTTCAATTTGTTTCTGAAGACCCACTTTATATGGATCACATTCTTGTTCCTTGGCCTTGGAACCAGTTCCCAAATTTCATTCTTCTCTATCTGATCTAACTGTTCATTTGTGCCTTTGATCTAGAATTCATCCTTGCTAACTTCTTCAAAATTTCTTGGCTCAATTGTAGATAGTAGTGCTAGGTGTGGTTGTTCTGCTAAATGAATTCTTCTTCCAGTTTCAACTCTTGCATCTTTATTCTCGATAATCTAACCTAATGGATGATTGTTCTATATTCGTCTCTTAGGTGTCTTTGGAGATACTTGAATATCGTGTTGCTACTTCTCTTCTTCCGACTTCTCCTCTTCATCTTCCTCTTCTGTTACTTCTTCTTCCTTTACTTCTTCTTCGTGAACTTGTTCTGTTGAATCCTCACCTTCTTCTTTTATCCTTCGTCCACTTGTCTCATCAAACGTCACATTGTTTCTTTCCACATTTTTGTTGAGCCTTAGATTGAAGCATTAGTATTATTTCCTTGTGCTTGAGTACCTAACACGTATACCTTTGTCAACATAAGATTCAAACTTTCCCATTTTTCCATCTTCTCTTTTAATGTAGCATTTGCTTCCAAAAACTATGAAATGCTTCACATTCACTGGTCTTCCTCTCCATAGCTCATAAGGAGTTTTATCACTATTTTTTCTGAGCATTCCTATGTTTCAAATTTGAATTGTTGTATGCACTGCCTGTACCTAAAAGACATTTGTCAACTTGGAATCCATTCACATAGTTCGGTCCATTTCCTATTCTTCCTTTCGACGACCCCATTTTGTTGTCGTGTCCTGGCAATGGAGAATTACCTCTATATCCCATCCTTACTGTAGAATTCCATAAATTCCTTTGAAGTAAACTCTCCTCCATTGTCCGATCTCAAACATTTTATTTTCTAATCTATTTCATTTTCAACCATTTCCTTGTACATCTTGAATTTCTCGAATGCCTCTGACTTCTTCCTGAGAAAATAAACTGTAGTCATTCTTGTATAGTCATGAACCAATAGCATAAATCACTGCCCATCTTTCAACCCCTTTGTTCTAGTTGCTGCAACTAGATCATCATGCACAATTTCTAGCGGTCTTGTCATGGAGTGTTGGCCCTTGGTTATGGAAGCAAGTGAAGATCAAGGAAGAAAAGGCAAAATGAGAACTGTGGAGAAGACACAATGACTGATACTAGGTCGAAGTGAGAAGAAGAGCAGAAAAGACAAAGCGAAGTAAGAAAAAGCAAGTTGTTGGATGAGGATATCGAGGATGAAAGATCAGCAAGATAGATGGATCGTGGACAGCTCAGTAAGCAGAAGAAGATGTCAATAGATGCTTTGGAGCACCGCGCAAGAAAGAAGGAAAGACAGGCTGGTGAAGCCCTGAAAACGCGGGTCAAGTTGACCTAGGGTTTTAGACACCTAGGGTTTTGGCATTTAGGGTTTTTGACACCTAGGATTTGGCCTAAGACTGTCGGTAAGGTATTGTAATGTATAAATAAAGGTCAAAGGACCTTGGAGGGAGTTGAGATCTAGACGAGAGTATGTTATGAGGAGATATTGCTATTGAGAGAGAGGTATTGTATTGGGAGAGCAATTGGTAGTGTAAGATCTTCAACTGGGTGCGAAGATCAACCCTGAAGCTGAGTGCGCGGGGAGGGGAGAGGGAGGAAGAGAGAGATATGCAAGCTAAGAGTGCAGATAAGAACTGTATTCTTTCATCTTAACATATTATAAAGCGCATTTCTATAGATGTAGCCCTAGAGAGAGGGTGAACCACATATATCTCGTGTTATGTATGATTGATGTTCTGTTCTTTATCATTTGATATGTTGCTATTGTGATATTGTGTTAGATCTGAGACATATCTAGCACAGTAGGTTTAAGGAATCTAAAGAATAACTAGGTTGTTGTGTGTTGTTGCTTTATATCCACTCTGCATTTCCTCTGGTTGTAGACACATGTGTCCTGCAACCCCCTTATAGCTACTTCGAGTGAGACTACATCTACTTCACAGGTGTTGTTGAAAGGGCCAGTAGTTAGGGCTTGTTGGTGCATTGTTAGAGATGAACCCTAGGTCTGCCCCTGTGCCAACAAATGGTTCCATTGCCGGGACAGGAATCTTCTTGAGGTAATTTCAAGGTGGTTTCCATCAAAGACAGAGATTCATAAGTGGATAGAAGATCAAGAAAAGGACTTCGCTGAAGCCCAAAACAAGAACCCTAATATTAGTACAGAGGATTGGTTAGGAATATATATCTTTACTTATATACATGAGATTTTCTTTGGAGGAATCCATCAGGAGATATATGAGTGGTTAGCTAGGTTTGCAGATACCCAATTTGAGATTAGATATAGACCTCTTGTGGTTTGGACATTGGCACTGGTCAAAAAGGTCAAGAGAGTTGACAACGTTGTGTCAAGAGTAGTAGATCACTGGTTTGATAGCACCATTGGAGGGTATATCACTGAGTTTGTTTTTTATAGAATAGAGTCATATAGCCAAGCTGAGAGATATTTATTTGAGAGACCTAGAGGGGAATTTTTACACTTTTTGAAGTTGAAGATCAAGATGCTATTGCATGAGAAGAACATCCTGAAGATGCAGTAATCGGTCAGATCGAAAGAGCTAATGTTCAAAAATTCAGACAGTGACAGTGACACAGAGGCTGGACATACACGCAGTGGGAGAGTGTTCAGAGAAGTTCATCTCACGAACCTATTTAAGAAGAACTATGGAGACGAAGGTTTCTACAGTGGAGAAGAGGCAGATCTGATGGACGAAGAGTATTCAAAGTCTGTTAGTACAGAGGAACCTCGCCAAGAAGATCCGTAAACTACAGGAACTGCGCCGACTACTGAAGTAAGTATTGTTACTCCTCCTATTGTTTCAGTAGCGTTAAGTAACCAGAGTAACATAAGTCATCAGAATACTCAGAGCACTGGTACAAGTATCTCAGTACCTATTAGTCATGAAACCTAGGAAGATCTATGGCAGATGAAATGAGGTTACCTATCTTTAGGGGAGATGGATCTGAAGATCCTAATCAGCACTGGTTTTTATGTGAAGTTGTATGGAGCATTAATAATGTCACTGACGAAGCAGTTAAGAGAGCTCAGTTTACTATTACCCTAAGGGACCGCGCACTCAGCTAGTACATGAAACTTGTCCAATGAATTGTGCAGCCCAAACCATTGAATGAGATCAAGAATGCGTTGGTTGCAGAATTCAAAAAAACCCAAGTTGGAGTCACAATGCATTACAGAAGTGAAAGAAATCAAGAAGAGAGTAGTTGAACCTGTGTGGGAATTCGATCAAAGGTTTAAGACCTTAACGAGCCATTTGACTTTTAAGATCCCGGATGAGCAGAACAAGGAATGGTTCATTGCTGCCCTCTTGCCACACATCAGAGTTCCTCTGATGCAACAAAAGATCACTTCGCAGGCTAAGGCACTAGAGATCGCCATGAAGTTAGAATCAACCCCTATGGGAGAATCCAGCTCAGGTATGAATCAAATTTTGAGTCATCTAACTAGCTTATCATTGCAGATCGAAGATATGAAGAAGGAAAAAGGGAAGGATAAAAGAGAAGACATATGGTGTATCAGATACAATTAGAAGGTCGTGATAAGGAGAACTAACCCCTATTCCATGAGTATTTGGCCTCTGGAGCTCCGAGCCCTTTGAAACAAGTTACCCAACCCTGGTGCAAGGTATGTAGAAATCGACATCGCCCTGGTGAATGTTACTATTTGAAAAAGTATGTCCAAACACACACAAATCTGTATTGCACGTTCTGTAAGTTGGTGGGGCATGATGATAGGGATTGTAGAGCCTATGATCTCATGCATAAAAGGTCAAGGGATATATACAAAATTCAAGGCAAAGTACAACAATAAGGAGGCACTGCGCAGTATAATTCCCCAGGAAGAGGAAACTTCAACCCTCATGTTGGATTCAAGGGAAGAGGAAGAGGAGGAGGTATGGGTCGAGGATGAGGACAAATCATTTGTTATAACTGCTCGCAGCCAGGACACTTAGCAAGGTACTTTCAGACCCTTGTACCACTTGTAGCTATTGCAATTCATTTGAACATGTTGTTGAAGATTGTCCTGTACTACTAGCCAAACTTCAGAAGAGATGAGGACCTCAGCAGAAATAGAAAATACAACTGATCAAAGCAGAACCTCGCGGAACAAATCCCAGAGTCATTGTTATCACTAGAGGAGGCATTGTTACAGGAGAATACAGAGTGACTCCAGAGAAGAATACCGAAGGACCAGAAATTAGAAAAGCTGCAAAGAAGACACAAGAATTTGATCCAAGGAAAGAGAAGCAAACATTTGAGGAAGCAAGAAAAGAATTAAGAAGAGATCAGGCCTCTTTACCAAAGGTTCAACCAAAAGTAAGAGAATGTGGAATGCATCTGGCATTTGATCAAACTTCTCCACCGAGAGATGGAAAAGAGGTGAGTAAACTTGTTGGTTTCTTGCATACTTTTATTGAGTTGATTAAGGATGAAAAAGCTATACAAGAACTACAAAATTTGGTCCGACAGTATGAGATAGGAAGGGTAGATCCTTTGTTGAATAAATTAGTACATCAACTATCCAAGAAGAGAAGGACAAATAAATAGCTACACCTTAATGCTCAGATTGGAGATTATGATATAGATTATGTGGTCCTTGACTTAGGGTCAAAAGTCAATGTCATGACGAAGCAGACCTAGGAACTGATGGGAAAACCTAAGTTGATCTATTCCCCTATCAGGATTAGGATGGCTAATCAGCAGGCAGTAAGCCCCTTTGGAAGGCTGAAGCAGGTCCCTGTGGACATCGACGGGGTGAGGACATTTGCAGATTTTGAAGTAATTGAGATAGTTGATGATAGTTGTCCTTATCCTGCGCTATTAGGAATCGATTGGGCTTTCAACAATTCCACTATGGTTTATCTAAAGAAAATAAGAATGATGTTTTAAGGGGATGGCCTTAGGATCATTGCACCTTTGGATCCGGATGAAGGTCAAATGAAGGTCAAAGATACACAGAACCCATCAGAGAAGAAGACCGCCCATATGAATTAGAAAACATCTACAAGTTAACAGCAAGATAGTAGGATTACATTAATCCCGCAGCAGATGGGAATTTAAGTTGGCGAAGCGAGAGCGCATGTTCATCGCATTCAGAAGAAGCACTAGAGAATTGGCAGAATAAGATGTATGAAGTTTCTATGCGGAGATGCGCCATATTGACCAGAGAAGTTCGTTGGATCGGCACAACAGTAAGTAATTTTCTCATCTTTGATGGTTTAAATCACTTGGAAACTTTCTTGTTGGAATTTGAAGAAGTTGTACAAGCACAACAGAGGTTGTTGGCGCTAGACAAAGCTCTGAAAGAAACTCCAGAAAGATGGTGGGGAACACATAAGAAGAGCATCGCATAATGGGTGCAATGTCGCACTTTGATGACAGCGCAATTTTCAGACAACATCGCAGGATGCGAAGTTCGGTATACAGGTAAAATTTGTTTGAGAGACCATGTGCATAGTTGCAAGGAGGTTTGGAGCAGCATTCCTCAAGAGCAGTGGGTGCACAAATTTATTAACACTCTAGACACAACACCTTCCTACAAGTTGAATTGTGCCTCATCGCTACAACTTGGGAAGGTATGACCCAGAACTTTGTAGCTACATTCTTGTTTGAAATTCAGTACCCTACGATGCATGCTTACATGATCCCTTTCCTACACCGTTCACAGACGAAGTGTTAGATAATGTTGGAGGACAGGAGGTATACTCCTTCACAGATGGCTTTTCAGGGTACCACCAGATCAGGATTTCCAAAGAAGATCGACATAAGACCACCTTTGCAATAGAATGGGCATCTTACCAGTATACAGTGATGTTGTTTGGATTAGAGAATGCACCAGCCATCTTTTCCAGGGTGGTGGTCAAAGCATTCAAAGAGTTTTTACATAAATTTTTAGAAGCCTATTTTGATGATTGGACTATGTTTAGCTTATTAGAAGATCACATTGAATGTTTAAGGCTAATGTTGGATAAGTGAAAGCAATGCCAAATTGCCCTGAATCTGAAGAAGTGTATATTTTTATCACCTTTTGGAGTTTTTCTAAGACATATTGTATGCAAGCAGGGGTTGTTGGTGGATCCCTCCAAGATCGCCATTTTTGTTGATCTACCTCCCGCTACTTTTGTAAGACAACTACGCACTGTGTTGGAACATACAGGATACTACAAGAAGTTAATCAAGGGGTATGAAGAGATAACTTCACCCATGGAGAATCTTTTGAAGAAAGATTGTCATTTTTAATGGACAAAAGAATGCCAGCAGAGCTTCGACACACTGAAACAGAAAATAGTTATTGTGCCAATTCTGGTTTTTCCATATTGGAGCAAGGAGTTTCATGTACATGTCGATGCATCCTCTATTGCCTTAGGAGTAGTGTTAGCACAACCAGGAGCAGGAGACATCGACCACCCATTAGCCTTTTCTAGCAGGAAACTATCCTTGGCTGAGATAAATTACACCACCACTGAAAGGGAAGGTTTAGCCATGGTGTACGCGCTGCAGAAGTTTCATCATTATTTGTTGGGAGGACATTTCAAGATGTTCACTGACCACTCTACACTCTAATACCTAGTCAACAAGCCCGTTTTGGGGGGGAGAATATGGAGATGGCTTCTACTATTTTACAAATATGATTTTGAGGTCGTAGTTAAGCCAGGGAAAATGAATAAGGGACCTAATCATTTGTCCAGACTAGAGAATGGGGAGGAACCTACTAATTTGGAGGATACACTATCGGATGCATAGTTGCTAGCCATCAGGAAGGTTGATGATCACTTCACAGAGATAGTACAGTTCTTGTCTACAGGAATGACACCGGGTAATTATACAATCATCCAGAAGAAATAGCTGGTAGTGTGCACTGCAGACTTTTCACTTATAGCTGGACAGCTATACAAGATGGGACCTGACGAGATATTGAGGAGATGTGTTATGGAGGCAGAGAGACCATTGATCCGCGTAGAAGCACATGAAGGCATCGTAGGAGGGCACTACGCAGGGAAAGAAACAGCGCAAAAGATTCTTACGGCTAGCCTTTAGTGGCCTACTCTACATAAATATGCCAAGGAATACTATAAGGCCTGCGATGTATGCCAGCGAGTTGGGAAACCTTCCAGAAGAGACGAAATTCCTTTAGCACCTCAGCTGACCTTACAGGCATTTGATAAATGGGCCATTGACTTCGTGGGACCTATCAACCCACTAGGAAAATGCACAGGAGCAAGATACATCATCACTGCGACATAGTACTTAACCATATGGGCTAAAGAAAAAGCAATCAAGGACTGTAGTGCAACCACAACTGCGCACTTCATATTTGATGATATCATAACCAGGTTCGGATGCCCAAAGATCCTTATGAGCGACCAAGAAACACATTTTATCAATAACACTATTGAAGCCTTGACTCAGGAATTTGAAGTTCACCATTAGAAGAGCACACCCTACCACCCGCGGGCGAATTCGACAGTTGAAGCATTCAATAAGATTTTGGAGACAACACTGATGAAGATATGTAGTGTGAATAGGGATGACTGGGATTTGAGAGTACCAGCAGTGTTATGGGCCTATAGAACCACTTGCAAGAAGTTGACCATGCATACTCCCTTTAAGTTGGTCTATGGTCTAGAAGCAGTTGTACCCATGGAATATTTGGTTTCTAGTCTGAGAATTGTAGCCTTTACAGATATGGATGACACTAGCATTGTGCAAGAGAGGCTTGTGCAGTTGGTAGAACTAGAAGAAGACAGATTTATTGCAGGATTTCACCAGCAGGTTCAGAAGGAAAGAGAAAAGGCCTACCATGACAGGCACATCAAGAAGAGAGACTTCAAGAAAGGAGATCTAGTATTGGTATATGACAGTAAGTTCATGAAGCATCCAGGGAAGTTTAGGACGCATTGGCTTGGGCCAAATGAGATTGCCTACGTTATAGAAGGAGGATTTGCGCAGTTGAAGACACTAAATGGAGAATGGAAGGAAGGATTAGTGAATGGGAACCGGTTGAAATTGTACTATGACAACCATCTGCCTCACAACTCTTAGTAAAAGCATAAAGAAAAGGGTCTAGGTATCAGGCGCAGTTGAAACTGGGTACCAGACATAGAAAATACATTATGCACAAGGAAGGGAAGGACATAGCAAAAAGCACAGGCTGCCCTGCCCAGTCTGAAGACGAAGTGAAACAAAAGATTCAGACCTGAAGTGCCTCGAGATGAGTCACATGTGAGTGTTGGGGGCTTCTTGTCCCTTGGTTATGGAAGCAAGCGAAGATCAAGGAAGAAAAGGAAAAATGAGAACTGTGGAGAAGACACAGTCACTGATACTAGGTCGAAGTGAGCAGAAGAGCAGAAAAGACGGAGCGAAGTAAGAGAAAGCAAGTCGTTGGACGAGGAGATCGAGGATAAAAGATCAACAAGATAGATGGATCATGGACAACTCAGTAAGCGGAAGAAGATGTCAATAGATGCTTTGGAGCACCATGCGAGAAAGAAGGAAAGACAGGCTAGCGAAGCCCTGAAAACGCAGGTCAAGTTGACCTAGGGTTTTAAACACCTAGGGTTTTGGCATTTAGGGTTTTGGACACCTGGGCTTTAGCCTAAGACTGTCGGTAAGCTATTGTAATGTATAAATAAAGGTCAAAGGACCTGGGAGGGAGTCGAGATCTAGACAAGAGTATGTTATGAGGAGAGATTACTATTGAGAGAGAGGTATTGTATTGGCAGGGCAGTTGGTATTGTAATATCTTCAGCTGGGTGGAAAGATCAACCCTGCAGCTGAGTGTGCGGGCAGGGAAGAGGGAGGAAGAGAGAGATCTGCAAACTAAGAATGCAGATAAGAACTGTATGCTTTCATCTTAACATATTATAAAGCGCAGTTCTGTGGACGTAGCCCTAGAGAGAGGGTGAACCACGTATATCTCATGTTATGTATGATTGATGTTGTGTTCTTTATCATTTGATAGGCTGCTATTGTGATATTGCGTAGATCTTAGACATATCTAGCACAGTAGGTTTAAGGAAGCTAAAGAATAACTAGGTTGTTGTGTGTTGTTGCTTTAAATCCACTCTACATTTCCTCTGGTTGTAGACACATGTGTCTTGCAACCCCCCTATAGTTACTTCGGGTGAGACTGCATATGCTTCACAGGTGTTGCTGAAAGGGCCAGTAATTAGGGCTTGTTGGTGCGTTGTTAGAGCTAAACCCTGGGTCCACCCTTGTGCCAACATGGAGTATTCATTTGATTTGAACTTGGTCTTGGTTTGCTTTCCTTGTTGACAATGCCTTCATAATATATTTATTGGCTTCATGATCTGGGGCATTTCTCTCACTGCTTATTTTCTGCTGACCTTGACGAGATTATCAAAATTTATGTGACCCATTCTTCTGTGCCATAGCCAAACTTCATCTTCCTTTCCTAAACAACACTTTTCCTTTCCAATTTCACTTAGTATGCATCTGTTGCTTGGAGTTCTCACAATTGTGGCCACCACTTTGCCTGAATCTTATTTTCTTATCTCGCATTTCTATGAATCAACCACAAGTTTGTGACCTTGGTCACACATTTGGCTTACACTTAGAAGATTGTGCTTCATATCTTCCACTAGTAGAACGTTTTCTTCCATGGCATCCTTACTTCCAATTTTTATTGTGTCTCTTCCGATGATTCTGGCTGAATTATCGTTTCCAAAAGAAACTGACCCATCTCTTTCCTTTTTCAAAGTTAGAAACATGTCCTTATCACCTGTCATCTACTTTGAACAACCATTGTCAACATACCATCCACGTTTCTTCTGGTGAGCTTGTAGAGCGAGTGTGAATTCTTCATTATTGCACTGATTATGCCTCCTTATCCATATTCTTTGAGGTTCTTGTTTGTAATTGTTGTTGTTTTGTTGTGATTCTTTTGGAGGAACTGACATTCTACAATCTTTGGCCTTGTGTCAAAAATTGTTGCACTTGTAGCATTCCTCTCAGTACTGAAGGAATCAAACCTGTTGTAGATTATGATCTGTGTTTCACTGGGCCTTCTTGAACAAACATTTTGTGAATAACTTTCATGGTTGTTTCTGTTCTTTTTATTTGCTCTGCAATTTACAGCCTTATGTCCAAAATTGTTCCATGAATAACATAGTCCAAGGAAGATAGTTTGATACGTGGGAGTTGAAAATATTCTAAAGGGAGTTATTATTCTAAATCCTTCTTCTTCTTGAGGCCTTTTTGTTTCTGACTGTTGTTGATTTTAAAATCTGAATCTTTTGGGTAGTGGAGTATCTATGTGGTCTTCCTTATGAAATTTATTGTCTTCTTCCTTCTCGGGAGATCCTCTGACTGTCTCTGCATAGCTTCTTGGTTTTGTTTCTTGATCTATTGTTTTGGAAATTGAGCCCTTTTCAATTTGGTTGTACCCTAGTCCAGATTTGTCATTATGTGGCCTTTGACTGCTAATAATCTCGTCCAAAATTTTAGATTATTTCTACATGTTTTTCTTCTGAAGGTCTTTTCTCAATGTGACATTCTTTGCTTCCAAATTTCCAATGATCTGGTCTCTTTCTTCTAGTTGTTCTATGAGTGCTTCCTAATTTCTCTTGTCTTCTTCTACTTGGATTTTTAATTTAGTGATCATATGCTCTAGTTCTTCGGAGTTTGAATTATGAACTCCCTATTTTCTTTTTAGTTATGCTTGAAGTGAATTTTTTTTCTTCTTTTCCCTTTTTATAACTTCTATGGCACTCAACAGTTCTTCTTTGTAGTCAACTTCTTCCTCTTCATATTCTTCTTCAGAGCCTTCTTCATCGGAATCTTCTACTACCATGAATAATACTCTTTCTATATCACTATTCTTGACTTCATCTTCATTTGATGAGGAACTGTCTTCTTTGGTGCAAAGGCTTTTCTTGAAAAAAAAAAAATTGGTTCTTTTGCCTTTATATATTTGTTTCCTCTTAGAGTCATCTTCTTCATTTATTTTCTTTTTATTATGGCGACATTTGTTAGCAAAATGGCCAATGCCATCACAATTAAACCAAATCAACAAAATCTTACCTTTATTTTGTCGATTCCCTTTTTCAGTCTTCTCATGAAGTTGGCCACTTCTTCATCGTCTTCTGAGATATCGATGTTTCTACTATCCGACTTTGTATTTTGATTTTCATTTTTCTTTCTCTTCTTAGAGGCTTTGAATGTTGCTTCCTTTGTAACTAGATTGTCTTGCTCTGTTCTCATCTCATAAGCTATGAGTGTCCTATGCAACTCATCCATGGTCAATGTAGCTAGGTCCTCTCTCTCTTTTAGTGCTAAAATATTTGAATCAAATCTCATTGGTAGGGATCTCAATACCTTTTTTACAACAACATGTTCCTTCATCTCGTCTCCCAGACCTTTGATATTGTTTACTACTTCATCAACTCGTAGAAAGTAGGTTGTTATGTCTTCCTCTTCATTCATCTTCAGTTGTTCAAACTTGTCTCTAAAAATTTAAAGTTTATCTTCCTTGACTTTCTCATCTCCTTCATATATGTTCTTCAATTTGTCCCAGATGTCTTTTGCGGAATCATAGTGCATAAATTTGGTGTATATTGATTTAGTCAGACCATTCAAGAGTGCACTTGTGGCTCTTGAATTATTTTCTTCAAGTTTATTTCCATATTTATCTGTTGGAGGAGTGGTTGGTGCCTTGTATCCATCTATTGTTGATCGCCAAACGTCAAATCCTAGTGCATGTATGTGTGTCTTCATTCTTCTGCTCCAGAAGGCATAATCTTCTCCATCAAACTATGGTATCCCAATCTTAGAGTAATCCATGATCTCCTTCCAGTTGTAAAACTGCTTTTTGAAGGACCTGCTCTGATACCAATTGTTGGATTACTGAGAGGGGGGGTGAATCAGTAATAGTGCCTTTTAATCCTTTTTAACCATAGTGAATATAAGTGTTGTTAACTTTATGATCCGTTTACCAATATCATTCAATGAGTGAAAAATAAATAAACCATGAACAATGAGCAATCAAACACTTACACGGTACACCAATACTTTTACATGGAAACCAAATGCAGGGGAAAACCACATAATGTTTTTTCTTATATCTATTTAATAAGTACATTCATTGGAAGCACCAACTTCCTTTATTTTCCAGCTCCAACTGAAAGGAGGCTCCAACCTCCTAGATTCTCAGGCTACAACTTGAGGGAAGCTCCAACTCCCCAGTTTTTTGGCTATAACCATAGGGAGGCTACAACCCCCTATGTTCTCCGGCTACAACTGGAAGGTAGCTACAACCACCTATCCTTTCAATGTGCTCAATTAGGTACCCATAACATTTCACAAAAGAGATATTCAATGTGCTCAATTAGTTGTTAATGGGAGACCCTTGCTCTCTTATTTATACTCTCCAAGTAGCTTCCTTTAGGAGTTATCTTCTAACTGTTTTACCCAACTTCCCTCTTTTAGGGCTAACCCACTTTCAACTACTTTACTCGCTTGCAACCACTTTACCATAAATAGTAAACTCACCACTTCTTGTTGCAACTAATTCATTTTTAATTATTTTATTATTACAACAACTTTACTCACGATTAAATCTAGTTACAACCACTTTGATTAGTAAACCTCTTTTAGGATCTTCTAGAGTAATTGACTTCTTTGACCTTCTAGGGGCTTCTACATAACTCATGAGGGTTATCCAACTTCACCGAGCCATATGTCCTCAACCGTGAGGAACTACGTGGCGTACCACATATCACCAGAAACAACACAACATGTATTATCCATCTATGATAGTATTTCCTGTAAATTATGTGATATTCATTACACTATTCCTCAGATAAATATGGGTTTCTTATCCACACTTGTGGGGCTACCAAACTTGCTTCAAGGGTTGACATCAGTGACAACCAAACCAATTAATTAGGACCAACTCCGAATGCATGTCAACCATGATCCCAACAACGGATCAACTATTGTAACAACAAAGAGTTCATCCTCTGGGATTTACCCTCCTCATAAAACTTGAGGAGGCCAACATCCATCAAAAGGGCATGTGTCTGTGGTGTAATAGGTAAAATGAACAACTCCCTCTCCCTCTCTGCGGCCTCCCACTCGTGTACAAAGTTGTATGTTTCAACCCATTGTTGTTATTGCTTCTCCTCTCGCCGTCATCGTCTCTTATTCACATACAAATATTTTTAGGCACACATACACTCACACATATATATAATGAATTGAAATTATAAAACACACACATATATGGGGGGAGGTTTGTGGCTGAGGATTCCTCAGCCACAAACCCCTCTTCTCCTTGTCACTCCCCTTTATTTCTATCCTCGAACGTTCCCCCTTTCGATTAATGTGGAGCTTTACCATCCTCGACTCCTGATATCTGTTTGTGCTCATGTTGGTTTGATGGAGCAGCGGTCTTTGATTTTGGATTGTTAGGGGCGTGATTCTTCCTGGTTTCCATTTTTTTTGTTTTGTCGGTGAACGAGAGTGATGAGGGGTTGTTGCAAGTGTCTTCATTTCTTCTGATATAGATCTTGTGCTTCCGTCTCTGTGTTGTTTTGGTCTTATTTTCTCATGCCCTTGATGGTGTTCCAGAGCGTATGCTCAATATCCTATTCTCACTGGTGCGGGAGATATTTCGGTCGACTAGGAGGGTTTCAACGGTGGTTATGTTCCCTTCCCTCATTTATTCTCGTTCTTTTTTTCGCTGCAGCCAAGGTCGGTTGTGTCAACCAGTTTTGTGGCGCCATATCTCTGTGGGGATCCCCCTCATCCCTTGTGGGCCTACTTCTTGCTCTACCTTTTGTTTCGGGATCGTAGTCAAGGTTTGATGCATATCCTTGCTTCTAGGCTCTGGGTTCAAATATGTTTTGTCGAGTTCTAATATTGTTGCCTGTGGGTCAGGCAGTTTTGGAATCTCTCTTCCTTTTCGAGAGGTTTGTATTCAACTCAGACCTGGTTAGTCCCGCATCTATTTTTCTTTGTTGGTTCACTCGCTCTCAGTAGGGTTTTCTTGGGGGTTTGCTTCCTACAGTCTTCAGTTCCCTTCTCCGTTTTTTCTGGTATGTTCAGGGTCCGATGTATTCGAAAATTGGGGTTTGAATGTGTTGGGTGTTGGTGCTCTATTCTCCACCCCTTATCTGATTGTTGGTGAGGCTTGTTCTTTGAGTTCCTTAGTATGGGTGTGCAGTGTTGATTTGGCAATGGGTTGGCGCTTTGAGGTCCTTCTATTGGGCATGCAGTGTTTTGAGCCTCTCCCTTACAATTGGTTTGTGGAGTTGAATATGTCTGGTACTATCTGCTATCTGATGCTTTTGGTGTGCAGTTTATATACCACTTTGACCTGGTCCGTTCAGTTTCTGGGGTCTTCTTTTGGTTTGTTTCTCTCGGTGTTTTTCTCTTTTGGTGGGGGCTATGACTCTTGGCCAATTCTTGTTTTCTTTTTTGGATTGATGTATTGTCTTATTTATTCTTGATGCCTTCAAGTTGTAATCTCTCATGTGGTTATTTAGCCTTTGTATGCTTGAATATTTTTATCCATAGATGAGAGATGTGCTTTAAAGCACATGAAAAATGTAATTTGGTTCTCTTCGGATGAATAAAATTACGCTTTTTTCCATGGAAAGAAAAAAAAAACACGAACACACATACATAAATAACTTGTATCTAACAAAAACTAAAATTAACTTATGTTTGCAAAAAAGAATAGAAAATTAATCGATGCACCTAAAACAGTCACTATGCACTGCTACCAGTGCTCTATATCAAACAAACAACACCGCTTGGAGCACCTATTTTTGATAGTAACAACACCGCCCAGTGATGTTGTTACTATCACACACTGGTGCTCCACATTTATTGGTGCACCAACATGTATTTTAGCGATGCAAACCATAAGACGCACCATGTTTCTAAATTATGAAATATTTGGCCCGATGTCATGCTCTTTACAACACTGATGCATTTTTTTGACATAAGGGCATCTCTAGGTCAAATTGTTTTATTGCAAATGTGATGTGTTAATACTAATGCATTGATGCTACCCTGTTATTGGAGAACTGATAATTTGTTTAGTGGTGCGTTGTGTTTTATAGATCACCAACAATGGGGCATCCAAACAAACTCCCTGGTATGCTGAGTCATCAAATATTTTCTCGGTGCAGTTGCTTTAACGACACCAGTGCATTTTCTTAACATGGACGCACCGCTACACTAAATTTCGTGTCTTGCAAACTTAGCGGTGCGCTTGGTTTAACTGAATAAACCGATGCTTCCATGTTCCCATAGCAACGACATGTTGTTTAGTGGTGCATTGTGTTGTATAAAGCACCAATAATGGGGTTTCCAACGAGATTTCCCAGTATACTAAGTCGTTCAATATTTTCCCGGTGTGGTTCATTAACCGCATTGGTGCATCTTGTTAACATGGACACACTGCTACGCTAATTTTTATGGGTTGTAAGCTCAATGATGTGTCCCATAAGATGCATCGTGTTGTTAGATTGTGAAATATTAGGACTGGTATTGTGCTCTTTACAACACCGGTGCGTTCATTGGACCTATAGACATCGCTAGGTTAAAATGTTTTATTGCAAATTAAGTGGTGTGATGTGTTAATATGAATGCACTAGTGTTACCATGTTATTGGAGTGTTGGTGTTTTGATTCTCAGCTCTTGATAGTTATTGCCTTATGATTAATAACAAGATACACTTTCATACAACAATTATCATAGAATAACTATACACTGAAAATCTTAACTATAATACTACAGCGGAAATGACAAGATCTAGAAATATTAACCATGCACAGTAAACACAAGAACACAAGACTTTATCCTGGGAAACCCAAACTTCGAATAAAACCCAACAACCTTTCTCTAGAATAATTCAGTCCAAGATATTATTAGTACATCACCATCAATAGCCAAAATACCATACATAGAATATCCTCCCCAAGGCTAGCATCACCAAGACCTAGTGCCTCAATAATATGACGAAGAATAACCAAGCAAGAGCTTCTCTAAGACAACCAGAACCAAGATATAGAAAAATAGCCAAAAATTGTAGCTACAACTACCTTGTGTGCACTATAGAAGGAGTTTTTTTATTGTCCAAATGACATGAGTTAGTCTTGTATTTATACTAATTTGGTTGCAAGTCTGGGGTCAACTTCTTATTTCTGGGTCTTGAATTTCTTTATTAATTTCATGTGGGGTCGACTTCTCTTCATGGGTCTTCAACTTCTTCTTGGGGTTTCTTGTAATGATATGGATGGGTCTTCTTGTACTTTCTTGTGGATAATGACTATCCAAAGTTGAAAATCTCCAACACTCCCTCTCCACGAGAAAGGCCTTCTCCATACTTGGATTTCTTATGTCATAGAAAGGTTGTCTTCATGAGCCATGTTGATGTGCCATCTCTACACATGCATTCCATCTTGGAATATGCATGTGATAGCATCTTGATTCCATCCACTCATTGACAGGATAAGGACTACACCTAGGCCATTCACCACTGAGTGAATGAACCATTACTCATGGTCATATAAGCACTAACATAGCCTCGTGGATGACCAATATGGGATAATGTCTGATTGATGCTTATCTGGGCCACTCACCACTAGCAAAGCCCCATGGATGAGTAAATCATTATCCTTTAGTCATATCAGCATTATCATAGCCTCGTGCATGACCAATCTAGGAAGAATGTGTTGGCATGTTTTACAGACAGTGTTTGCTTGTCATTGATGGCAAGAACAGTGTGTGCATCGATGGAAAAACAACAACAACGTAAGCTAAGGAGGATTAGCGCAGAGTTGCACGCAGTGTGTAGGTGTGCACCATGAACGAGGTTAACTCATTGTCAAAGCTCAAGAGAGATAGCGTACTCAGGATCTCAGGTGGATCAAAGGTCGAGGCCTTTGACACTTAGAAAATTTTCTAAGTAAGGAGGATGCGTAAGCTCGAGCAAAGAAGCAACATTGATCGTTGGATCCCATTCAAAATTCTCGATGACCGTCAGATCTTAATCCAGACAAGAGGAGCGCAAAGATGGAGGACAGATCTCTGGCATTAGATCCGAGCGCAGGGTACGACCATCGTTGGATCAGGAAGAACCTGCATATTCTTTAAAGTGCAAGATCGAAGTGGTGGTCCAACTCCATTTCGGAGTTTTGGCTATCGGGGTTTCGGATACCGGAAGCTGGAGTGTCGAAACACTTTGCAACAAGAATGTTGAAATCGTGATATGATCTGAGCCGTTGAATCAAGATCAGATCTGGATCGTCGAATCATAGGACACGTGGCGAAAGATCATCATGTCACTGACTGGAAAGTCAAAGGAACGGGGTTCCCTAACCTCTCAAATTCGCGATATGCGAAATTGCAAAACTATCTTAGCCGTCAGATCGAGGTTTTTTCTAGACCGTTGATCCAAATCCATCTCGGAGTCTCGCCTATCGTGACTTGGAGTGACAAGAAACTCCATCTAAGGAACAACGAGATGCGATATTGCGAAAAGATCAGGATCGTCGGATCACCAAGAACATGAACCGTCGATCTAAGCTCCATCTTGGAGCTTTGCCTATCGTGACTTGGAGTGACAAGACCCTCCATCACAGGAATGGCAAGATGCAAACTCACGATAAGATCTGGACTATCAATACACCAAGATTATGGACCGTTGATCCGACTCCATTTTGGAGTTTCGCGAATCACGACTTGGAGAGGCAAGAAACATAACCACAAGAGTGCCTAAGTGTCGAAACACGAAATTACCAAATGCAATTGTTGAATAAAGGCTGTGGTCACAGCCCTTGGTCACATCGGTGAGAGATGGAGGAAAGAGCTAGAGAAACCAAGCTCCTTTTCAGGGATCGCGACTGGGAGTATCGAGACACTTGGTCAGCCAAATGTCGAATTGTCAAATGCCAAAATTTCGAAATGAATGCAAGATCGCATGGAACCAATCCAACGGTGCAGGTGAATTTGAGCATAATCGGAGGGCTAATATTGCTTCTCACAGAGTAACTGCTAGAAACCATTGATGGTCTCTGCCAGAGAATTTGAAGAGACCTCTGCGTGATCTCCAGAGGAGATGAAGAGTCTCCAAGCTTCATCTAGTGAAGGAAAATGATTCTTAGAGGGATTGACAGGTGGATGAGCATTGAAGTCTATAACTGAAAGATAAAGGATAAGCTCAACTATGCCAGAGAAGAGGAAGAGTCTCAACTGCCAGAGAGGCTGAGGAATCTTAGAAAAACACCCAATGATGTTGGATGCGTGGTGGGAACCACCAGAGAAGCTGAAGACTTGCGATGATGATCAGGCAGAGCACTTGAGATGTGGAGGAAATTGGTGTGGTATGAGCATGCAGAGGAATGGCAAATATTGCATGCACAAGGTGCACAGAAGCTATAAGTACACGGTACAGAGAAGAGATTGGGTTGTTGTTGTTGTTGGAGTTGCTGTGGATGTTGGTGTTGAAGGTGATTCATGCATGAAGAAGGATCAGAGTGCAGCAGCTAAATAGATCAGAAGAAGAACTGTGCAGCGAATGGACATGGCACACAGAGCATAAAAAGCAGAAGAACAGAATGGGTTGTGGATGCATGCTGGAAGACAGTGAGGTAGTCTGAGTAGAAAAATCTTGCAGAACAATGATGAGACTGGTAAGCTGTTATTGAACACTATATCACTGAAATAGGTTTCAGTATTTCATATTCATAATCCAGGGTGATTGGGAGGTGCTAGGGAGGACTGGTGTCCTCAGAGGTTCAAGTGGGTGCTTGAACACAGGGAGTTGGTGATTCCTTCTAGTTGGTGCTAGAGAAACGAGGGAGTTGGTGCTTCCTTCTAGTTGGTGCTAGAGAAACCAGGGAGTTGGTGCTTCCTTCTAGTGGGTGCTAGAGAAAAACAGAGAGTTGGTACTCTCAGCAAGTTGTAGCTTTCAAAACAAAGGTTGTAGCCTCACAATGAGTTGGTGCTCATATGTATGATAATGTAAAGAATGTAAATAATACTTATCATATAAAGAAGAAGAGGTTTTTACTCTGTATGGGTTTCCTTGGGAAATATCTGTCTCTATGTTTCTCATATATG
>ML783997.1:207052-263221 GCA_009831015.1 Picea engelmannii
TTCTCATATATGTGACTGATGTTGAATGTGCCATTGTTTATTTCCCTGCATTATTGTGATCATCATTGAGTGCCTTGTAAAGATTTTAAAAGAAGCATAATTGTTTAAGCACGGTAACAACTAATTCACCCCCCCCCCTCTCAGTTGTCCAACAGAATGTATGCCCAAACCTGGAGAATATCAACATACCTGGGCCATTCACCACTAGAAGAGCCCCATGACTGAATGAATCATTCTCCCGTTGGTCATATCAGCACTAGCATAGCCCCCTTCATGACCAATATGGGGGAATGTATGTCTGATTCTATCAACATACCTGGGCCATTCACCACTAGTAGAGCCTCGTGAGTAAATGAATCATTGTCCCTTGGCAATATCAATACTAGCATAACCCTGTGCATGACCAATCTGGGAGAATGTATGCCCGATGTTGAAACATTAACACTCATCACTAGCTAAATAATCATTGCTAATCATGTGTATCATCCTCTTCAGCCAAGTCAACATGGCCACTCTGGGAGGATATCTGCAATCTGCTCATATGTGGATAAATACTGGAGCTTCATTGCTCCCTTCTGTACCATGTCTTAGATGAAGTCCTGCAAGAATCTTTTGAAGTTGCATCACTTCACGACTTGTGATGCTAATTGTGACATAATCTGTCTCTGATGTACTGAGTGCTACATAAGCCTACTTCCATCTTATCCCAGAAATCCTAACTGATTCCAAGCTAAAGAAACACCATGAGGTTCTCTATCGGTCTACTACACTCCCTTCTCAATTAGAATCTGTATATCTCTACAGCTTGACTTCATCAACTTAAACAATCCATATCCAATTGTACCATGCTTCGCTACCACCCAATAGAACTGCCTTGGCTTCAACAACCATGGAATTATTTCCTCTTTATCCCCGCAAGGGCTGTGCATAATCCCTTATCATTATCATTGTCCTATGATATTTTCATAGGATACTAGCTCAGGGTGCTCACTGCATAGAAACTATCTGGCATGGAATTAACCAGGTACATCAAGGATCCAGTCAACTTCTTGTACATCGTGGGATCCACCAAATCTGAATATGAAGTAGAATCACTCAACTTTTTCAGATTTGTCATCATAGGTGTAGTCATGGACTTGCAACCCATCATATTGAATCTCATTAGTATCCCTTGAATGAGGAAAATTTCATCTAATATCGTCACACCTCTAATCCCAAGAGTACATCTGGCCAAGATCCATCTTGAACTCTAAGGAAAACTCCCTCTGTCACTG
The DNA here is from genome assembly GCA_009831015.1 of Picea engelmannii. NCBI lineage: Eukaryota > Viridiplantae > Streptophyta > Pinopsida > Pinales > Pinaceae > Picea > Picea engelmannii. Next base: position 208,327 of record ML783997.1, read on the forward strand.
GAGTAAGTCCTATTGTCCAATCTGCCTCACTGGTTGATCCCTCTGTGACTGAGACAAAATCCATACCCAGTCCTCCAAACTACCTGCCTCCTATGTCATTGTAGCAACATCACATCTCCTTGAAGCCTCCTCAAATCATAACACTTGTATGTCAGTCCTAGAAGATGTATCTGTCCCACCTGAATTTGAGGGGGAACTCCTTCTAAATGAACAACTCTTCCTTTGAGTCAATTGACTCTCTCTCTGAGTCTATACATTCTTGGTTAAAACCAAGCTCATCAATTACCCATCGATCCTGGAGTACCATGCTCCCTCTGAGTCTGTACAATCTCTAGAGCCATCTTCTCCCTTTGCATATTCTGAAGTCTAATCTCGAATGAACTGTCCTGGGGGGGTTTTCTCCTCCCTACTGGATCCTAAGGGTTAACTCCCTCTGAACTATGGCTTCTTCTGATATGGTACTTGGTGGGACCAGCTGCCTCACCACTAGTGGATCCATCTGCTCCTCACTATCAATCTCCATGTGGAACAATATGTATCCCATAAAAGTATCCTTCTTTTTAGAAGGTTCTAACTTTGTCTTCTTCGCCTTCGGTATATGGATGTATATTGTCATGTATACAAATCCATGTCCGGATAGCCTGCTCCATGCCTTAAACTAGATATCATCTAAATTGTTACCTCATGCAATCGTCACTATAGCTCCCTCTCAGAGCTATCACCTGTGACCTACCCAGAACAAGTGCAATAACAACAACAAAAAATAGCAGACGAGAACAATATTCTTATTATGAGGAAAAAGGAACGAGAATAAAAAATGGGAAACATGAACAACACTTTTCTAGTGTTGTTACCAATCATTCCTCCATGGTAACTTGCCCGGAACAAAACAAGAACATCTCCATGGTAACCTCCATGGAATATACAAGGTAGCCTACATGGGACAAAGACAACAACCAAGAACATCTCCTAGAGTAGATCAATTATGTCTTGCAAAAAATTGCATCATTAGTACTTAACAGTGAGCATTTACATAATTATTATTGTACTAACAATATTCAAGTGCCACTAAAAATTATATAGCAAAAATTACTAAGGAGTAATATAACTTTAAATATTGTTGTCATGGTTACACTGTTTATTTAAGATGCAACAATATAAAAAATATAAAACCTGATCTGCAAGCTTGAAGTCTTAATTGCTAGGGAGGGTGCATTATTCCTATGAATGCACTACATCCAATGATCCCTTTGGGTCATTTCTTGGACAAGGTCCCTTGTACATACCCTGCAAACACCCTCATATTCTGCTAAATGGTATAACTTGGAAACATATATAACTGCATACCTCTGACATTTGTAGCACCATCAAGCTTGTCTTCTAATCTCAAGGTTTGCGCAACTTGCAACTGGAAACTGTGACTTGCAACTGCAACTACAACTACAACTGGTAATTGCAATTGCAACAACAAATGGTAACTGCAACTGCAGAAACAAATTTCATGTGCAATGGCAAATAGAAATTGTGCAGCGAAAATATTTCAACTAGCTCTGCTACCATGTTGGTGCTTACATGATTCTCAACTCTCAATAGTTATTGCCTTATGATTAATAACAAGATACACTTTCATATAATAGTCATCAAAAAATAACTATACAATGAAAATCTTAACTATAATATTGTAGCGGAAATGACAAGATCTAGAAATATTAACCATGCACAGTAAACACAAGAACAAAAGAGTTTATCCTGGGAAACCCAAACTTGGCAAAAAACCCAACAACCTTTCTATAGAAGAATTCATTCCAAGATATTACCAGTACAACACCATCAATAGCCAAAATACCATACAAACAAGATCTTCCCCAAGGCTAGCATCACCAAGACCTGGCATCTCAATAAGATGACCAAGAATAACCAAGCAAGAGATTCTCCAAGTGTGGTGCACTCTCCAAGAAAACTAGAACCAAGATATAGCCAAATAGCCAAAAATTGCAGCTGCAATTGCCTTGTGCGCACTACAGAAGGAGTTTTCTGACTGTCCAAATTAAATGAGAAAGTCATTTATTTATACTAATCGGGGTGCCAGTCTGGGCCGACTTCTTATTTCTAGGTCTTCAATTTCTTTATTAATTTCCTGTGGGGTCGACTTCTCTTCCTGGGTTTTTAGCTTCTTCCTGGGGATTCTTGTAATGGTATAGATGGGTCTTCTTGTACTTTATTGTGGAGAATGATTGTCTAAAGTTACAAATATCCAACATGGAGCACCGAGATTTTGTTTAGCAGTGCATTGTGTTGTATAGAAAATTGACAATAGGGCGTCTAACGAGACACCCCACTATGCAAAGTCGTTCATTATTTTTCCCAGCGCGGTTCTTTTAACATTACCAATGCATTTGCTTAACATGGATGCACCGCTACGCTAAATTTTATGGGATGAAAACCTAGCATTGTGCTTGGTTAAATTGAACACACCAGTGCTCTAGTGATCCCAGAGCATAGACATGTTGGTTAGCGGTGCATTGTCTTATGTAACGCACCAGTAACGGGGCGTCACAAAAAGCGCACTGTTATGTTTATTTTTTAAAATTAATTGTGATGCTTTTGTTTGAACGACATTGATGCATACTGTTAGATTCTACGCACCAGTGGTGGTGCTTAATTTGCATTTATGCATGGGACACACCGCTTCGGGGTGAGCCGAAGCGTTCAGGCACACCATGTGGAATTGAAAAAAATAATGAAAAAACAATTGAATCTCAAGCTAAATTCAAATTTGACTAAGATGAAAATGAAAATAGGAAGGTCATAAATAATTTACCTAGACTCTTATGTCCCGAGGAGGCATGGTTCCACCATTAAGAGGAAATAAAAATTTGCAGTAATTTCCAAAATTTGGAAATGTGTAGAATCTACCAAGGGAGTTATCGAACTCGTTGTAGAACACCACAAACAGGGTGTCCTTGGAATGAGAGTGAGCAACGATGCTTGCTTGAGAGTTTGGAAGCACATGATGAAGTGCAATAATGAAAATCAGTTTGGTAATTTTTTTACTTACCCTACCATTGTGTGCCTGATGACGGGGATATGCACTAGGTCATAATGTTCAACTGCACCGGGGCAATTTATTTGGTGCTTGGTTTTTTATTATAACATATGACATTGCTTCTGAAAAAATTAAGCATCCGAGTGTCATTTTTATATGTGCACCGGGGCATATGTTACTTATAGGTGCACCAGTAAAAAAAAACTCCCCAAAAACCTATGGTCGCCCACCTCCACTAACAACCTCCGCTATAAACAAAGAAAGGATAATTTTGGGGAAGAGGTTCCCTAAAAACCTCTACTACAAGGTGTTCTCCTTGCAGTGTGAAAATAAGGGTTTGATCAGTTGTTCCCCTTTTCAAAAACTTGAACCTTGTGATGCATCCTTTGATAATTTTGAAAGTGATGATTTTGAAGGACCTTTAGGTTTCCCCTCGTTCCATGATGAACATGAAGACCCTAATGTTAAAAATCTTGATGACCTTTTCCACATTGGAGGACATAGATGGGATATAAGTTGTTTTTATTTTGATGGGGATCCTATTTATGATATCGATGATGAGTGTGGAATTGAGATTATTGAACTTGGACCTTATGAAGAACCCAACTTAAAATATTTTGATGAAGAATCTGATGGTTTTGAAGAAATTGAAGTGAAGTGTTTTCCTCTTGGTGAAAGGATAAATTGTGAGGGGGTTGTTACAAATTTGGGCAACACTTTCAAACTTATTGTCAAAGAAAATCTTTGAATCATGGATGTGAGTATTCTCTTTTTTTTAATAAAACTAGGGAGATTTATATTAAAAAAAAATGTGTTCTAGACACAGGAAGAGTCATTACATCTTTCAAAAAAAGCTTGGAAAGTTCAACCTCAGGCTGTATGTTATCGATTTCTGAGAAAAAACAAACTATTGTCCCTAAGTTGGAATTACTATTGCTATAGAGCCTAATATACCACCTATAGAATAAACCAAGAACCAAAATACAAAATCATAGCATATTGTTTAATTCTTGTGTGAAGGTGTTCCATCCTGAACTTCCTCATCGAATCCCAATGGAAAATTAAGATCTGGGAGGTGCCTGGGAGGAGTTGGAGATGACACCTCATCTGAAATTGCCTGAGTGGTTGTTTATGGGCTCAAGGAAGTAGTCATGGAGTGCACTTTCGTGACCTCAATGTGAATGGCTTCAACTTCGTCCCTTAACTTGTGTAGGCCTTGTCTCTGTGATTTCATTGCAGTTTGTCACTATGTGGAGGCATTTTGCAGGCTTATTTGCAGATAAGAAACCCAATTGACCAGGTCCTCTTGATCGTCTTCCTAAGGCTCACCACACCACCTAGCAACTCTCATCCTCCTATTGGCCATGCCATCATCTTGCTCTCTTGTCCAAATTGCTTTTGAGACTGATTTCAGTCACGAATGAACTGACGGAACTGCTTCTAAATCTCACTCTGCCTTCAATTCTATACTTCTATAACACTCAGAATTCCAAATTCCTTGAGAATTCGCAATGAACATTTTTCAGGAGATAAATCTATCCCCTAGGCAATGCATGAATCGTTGCATACCTCCTTGACCTCCAGAAAGATATTTGCTCATGCGACAAGACTCCAACTCTACAAACCCATCATTACTAGCAGTGGATGAGTGAAGTCGGGAAAGAAGTGATGCTAGAGGGGTACAAGATCGTACCCATTCCATTGACTCAAACATTGTAACCACCTGCGGAATCGACCAAGGGAGGAAGGACAATAAAGATCATTTGTGTGATATAACTCCAGAAATGCATGGAGTGAAACATGGGCATAGCCACATGTCCATCGTGCCAACCCATATGAGCCCATGCTTATGTTTCCATCCATCAGCTCTAACCACCTCCAAATCTGAAAAATAGATCGTGTTTGGTGAAACTTTATTCCCTTGGCTAGTGGTTCCCTCCAATGGGACGAGGTTCTTATGCGGCTATCCTTGGTGTCTTGCATTATGGGATAGAATGATGTGCTTCCTAGTCGTCGATGTGGAAGGTTCCCATTGAGTCCCGAGTAGCCCAGTTAGCTAAGGAATCATCCACAAAGTTATTATTTCTAAGCACATGGAAGAATTGTATAGAATGGATTGTCCCTCCCTTCAACAATGCTCTAGACATAATGGTTATGAGATTATCCTCCGGGAGAGATCGCTTTCTAAACTAATTAAGAATGTTGTTGGAGTTTCCTTTAAAGATCAGATCCTCAATTTCTTGGCGGTTTGCAATATTCAATCCTTTATATAAAGCATATGCTTCCACCTAGTTATTGGATACTTTGCCCAAGATCCAAGAGTAGGTTGTTCAAGTATGTCCCCCTAGGGAAAAGATAACCCCACCCACTCCTACCACCCCTGATGGATGTGAGTATTCTCATTCTCACTCCTTGCTTTTAATTGGGGATAGCAAGGAAAGGCAATAATTATCATGCAAATTTTATTTGGAGTTTCATTCAAAGTCCCCTTTGCTTAAGTATTCGATGAGTGAAACTAATGGGATAACCCACTCCTCTGATAGAAATAATGATTACATCAAACCTATTTATTATTGGATGGAAGAAGTTTGTGGTGTTGTCAACCAACCTTGGCAAGGTTTTGGTCTTATGCTTCATGATTGTGATCCCATTTTGGTTCTTAAACTAGAAGTAATGAAGATTCCATGTTATACCCACACGATGATTAATGTCTCCTTGTTTTGGTTCATAACCAAACACAAGGGAAAGTCTCATAATGTTGATGACCTCATCGGGTGGTTACGATGACTCTATGATTTTACCTAGCATGCCTAGTGCTTAGTTAGCCCTTTAAGGTAGGAAATAATAATCTCTTTTGAGGAGTAGTTTATGATGTTTGTCTTATTTATTTCCACGCATTAGCTTGATTTCATTTATGTGTTTCCTTTCATGCATTTCTTGCATTGAGTGTTTGATTTCCTTTCATGCATTTCTTGCATTGAGTGTTTGATTTCCTTTCATGCATTTGAGTGTTGTCGAATGATTTATTTTTAAAGCATTGTCTTAGAGTAGTTATATGGTTACACTTATAAAAAAAATTTATTTATGTAGTGATTTATCAGGGTGGTATATTCACCCTATTCATATGTTATTGATGTTTGGATCAAGATTAGATGTCCATAGATAACGGGTTTGGACGAAATTCTCAAGTTCTCATACACTCTTACTTTAATATTACATGTCTCAAAGTAGGAGCCAGATGTTTCCCCCTTAGGGCTAACTACTTCTAGACACATCCTCTCAATGGTGTGATATTCTAGCTTGCATGATCTCTCTTGCTTGTCTCATTTAGACTCAAACTTTTTCTTCTAGTTCTTGTTCAGATATACTATGACGATCTCATCTCACATTAGTTATCATCAAATCTTCCAGATGCCTCAACCATGGTATATCAACTCCTATCTCTTACACCTCAAATGAAACATGCACTTGCAGATGTTATACTATGTTTTCACACATATGGTGCTATGTTCTCTTGGTTTAGTTTGTGCTCTTTGGTTGTTATGTTACGGTTTCATGTGTGGTTTATTACTTAAACGTAGTGTGATGGTTTTATATCTAGTTGTGAATGTGATAAACATTAAGTGTGATATAATAACATGTCATAACCTTAATAATTGTATTATTATCCTCATTATACCATGGGGGACATAATTTTCCTTTAGATAATTGTTGTAATGTCTCGGGTCAAGGTTGTACTACTAGAGATGTGATTAAGGTAACATAATTTGTATCATAACCATACTTAAAACTTTCCATCTTCCCTTTTCACTCTTGTTTGATAAATCATATTATCTCGTTCGTGGTTAACTTATCATAAGACATCCATCTAGGTCCTAAGCAAAGTAATGAAGACGCATGTGTAAGAGCCTTCGAAGTCAAAGAGAAAAAGTGCTCGAGGTAGTGGCAACTATAAAAAAATAGTCAAAATCCAAAGATAAAAATGCTAGATCTATGCCACCTCACTAAAATTCCTTCACCCTAAGTCATATGCTTAATAATGTAAACATATAGAAAGGACTAAGAAATCAAAGAAAGAAAGAAAGGAAAATCAAGGAAAATGTGAAATATTGAAGGGGTAGTAAAACAAAGTGTCAAGGTGGTAATTCTAAGCCCAGCACACCCTCATGAAGGCCATCACGGAAGTAAATGAATACCCCTAGCTCTTGAAAGCTAGCCAAAGAAGACCTACACATCACATATGACTATGAAAGTTTATTCATGAAATTTCCCTCTTCCATTTCCATAAATTATCCATCATTTTACCTACCTCTAACTTAATGATCTAGGAAAAACCTCTTTGTTTTGGGATTTGTCACATGTAATAAGGGTTAATATTGTCCTCCCATGGTAAAACTTAGGCAAATCCTAAAAATTAACTTATGCTATGATGTTGTTATAAGAGATTATTTGTTGTGCACTGCCTATTGACTTGTATAATGGGGCTTGAATCACCACTGTGAGTGGGATCTTTGCATTGGGATCTATGTACTTGCATTGGGGGTGGCATCTATGCCTTGGGATCCATGTACCACACCTCAATATTTGTGTACTTATTATGGGATCCATGACAATGCATAAGGATATGTGATACTACCTTGCGATCAATGTACCAACACACACACACACACACACGTGTGTGTGTGTGTAAATGTATGTATACATACATGCATACATTAATCCATATCTTGAGGGTTTATATCCTGAAGGCTTGAATGTCGGGAGAGGAGGAGACAAAACATGCAAATCTTCCATGAAATTAATCACAAGAACATTGATGAAAATCCATGAGTTGAATACACCACAAAAATATGAGAAAGAGAGAACGAGTTGGAGAAGAAGGATTCTATTAAGATGAACCATTACATGAAATGAGGCCAATTTTAGGACCTCTTCTTCCAATCTAAACTCTCTTCATATTGCCTTTTTTATAAGTTGTCTTCTTGACGAAGTCAACTTTGAACAACTAACTCCATTTATTACATGTTCATCGTGCTCCCTTTTACACTTATATGGATTTATGGATTTTTACATCGAAACTTAGACTATATCCCCCTCTAAGATTTGTATCAATCCTCCCCCCTTAGAAAATGATGGTCCCCATCATTTCACCCATGCTAAAAAGAGAAACCCAATTAGTGTACCATTATGATTACAATGTTCCAATGCCCAACGAAGAGAAGGGTTTTGTGTCGTTGACCCATAACCATGGGTTTGTGGTTGACCCATAACCTAGTTGACAATTGCATTGTACATGGGTAGAAATATAAATAAATTTTAATAAAATCCCAAAATTAGAAAAATAATATGGAAAAATCGTGACTTTGGGGGCTGTGAAAATCCTTCTGCAAATTTAGTCATAACTTCTGCTAAAAGTGATGAAATCCAATTTCGTCAAAGACCCATTTGAGCTACTAAAGATATATTACCATTGGTATATGGAATTTTTTCTACGATGTCCCATGGAGTGATAAAAAGGTTTATGAAGTTCCAGGTACGCGCAGTCGTCTTTGAACAAAGACATGCATATCTTCAATGAGTGATATCTCTCAAACTAGGAAACGAAACAAAATTCTACGAAATACCCATTTTAGATGACAAAAAAACCTTTTCGATGAGATGCGGAATTTTTTCTGAAGTATCCCATAGATAAATAAAAATATTGTTGAATTTCCAAGTACGCGCGGTCGTCCTGGAACAAATACATGCAGATATTCAATGAGCGAGATCTCTCAAACCAGGAAACGAAACGAAATTCTACAAAATACCCATTTGAGATAACAAAAAAAATATTTTTGATGAGCTATGATAGATCCTCTAAAAAACCATGTGAAGGTCGTAGAATCTCTATAAAGTTTGTAGAAAAGGGTTGTCCTACATTCCATCCAAGATTATGTTTCTATGGCGGTCGTACAAAAAATGCCAAGGGTTTGTAGAAAAATATGGGTTGTTGTAGAGATCACAAAACCTTTGGGAACAACATAGAAACCCTGCAAATTTTGCAGACCAATGGATATAGTAAATCCATGTATGGATGTTGTTGCAATGGCGAACAAATATCCGAGGGTGGAAAAACCATATGGCCTAGCAAATGGATTCTGAGAGTACCAAAGGAAGGTTGGTTCTGGCTGCAAATCGTTGAACCTGCAACATACTTCAAACCATTGTTCCCATGGAACATTCACCTTGCTCTGATGCCATTAATCCAAATCTTAAGGGTTGAGATCTGGAAGGCTTGAATGCCGAGAGAGGAGGAGAGAAAACATGCAAATCCGGCATGAAATTAATCACAAGAACATTGATGAAAATCCATGAGATGAATACACCACAAAAATATGAGAAAGAGTTGGAGAAGAAGGATTCTATTAAGAATCCTTCTTCTCCAATATCTGAGGGTGGAAAAACCATATGGCCCAACAAATGGATTCTGAGAGTACCAAAGGAAGGTTGGTTCTGGCTGCAAATCGTTGAACCTGCAACATACTTCAAACCATTGTTGCCATGGAACATTCACCTTGCTCTGATGTCATTAATCCAAATCTTGAGGGTTGAGATCTAGAAGGCTTGAATGTCAAGAGAGGAGGAGAGAAAACATGCAAATCTAACATGAAATTAATCACAAGAACATTGATGAAAATCCATGAGATGAATACACCACAAAAATATGAGAAAGAGTTGGAGAAGAAGGATTCTATTAAGATGAACCATTACATGAAATGAGTCCAATTTTAGGACGTCTTATTACCAATCTAAAATCTCTTCCTAATGCCTTTTTTATAAGGTGTCTGCTTGAAGAAGTCAACTTTGAACAACTAACTCCATTTATTACATGTTCATCATGCTCCCTTTTACACATATGGATTTATGGATTTTTACATCCGAACTTAGACTATATGCCCCGCTAAGATTCATATCAATACTGATCTGGATTTTATGAGCAGAACGAAATGAATGCAAATATATACAACTAACACAGAGATACAATGGACAATAAAAAAGATACAGTAAAACTTGGCTTCTATTCAATAAAGAAATATGTTGAAACTGTAAAATGCAAACTCAAACAAGCTTGCTAGAATAGTGGTGGATTATCTCTGAGAAGAGATGTCATGACTGCACTCATTCGCAAGAAGTTAAGTACATTGACACTCAAAAGGCCCTTTTACATCAAACATGAATTCCAAAACCCTAGACATCCAAAAACCTAACCCTAGGATATGAAGCGCCAAAAGTCATGTGGGCCCCGTTGGGGTAAGTTGGTACATCAACTTCTCGGGGTCCTAACTTTTGCATACGATCTCCGTTTTAGGCGCATGATAGCCCGTTGGAAAGGTATATCCTAGGAATACACATTATGTTGTCACACATTGCCTCAATATATATTGTAACTATGTCGGGCCCAAAAAAAAGTTGTTTAGGGCCTCAAAACGGCCCTGGAAGTTTAGGATCCAAAAAGCCAAAAAAAAAATGCCAAGATGAAAATTGAAATTGCCAAGATGACATTTGTATGTGAGCCAGTAGGAATAGATGGGTGGCCACCGATATCCACCTAGATCAATCCTTACCCCTTAGGAAGCAATGGTCTCCATTGCGTTGAGTTCCCCCATTAGATGAGGAGATTTATGTTGAATCTGACCACTTGCCTTGGTGCAGGAGTTGCCCTGCTTTGACAACATGATAAAGCTGAAAATTTTGTTGGCGAGTTCCCTTGACCTATGTGTCCATGATATGATCATTGGATTCATGTTCCATGCACTTAGGGTTGAGCTTTATCAGTGTCAATTGTTCTACTACCTTTGAGGTGTCCAATAATGGTGGAAAGTATGGCCGAAGGAGGTCCACATTAAATACTTAGTGCAAGACATTGAAGGGGGGAATGTTGAGCTCAAAAGCATTATCACCCACATCCTTGGTGATGGTATAAGGTTCATAGCGGAGTGGACAAATATTTTGATGGGGTCATGTAAGGCGTTATTTTTGCAAGTGCAACCAAAATTTATCTCCCGCCTGAAACTTGTGTGGCACCCAGTGTTGATCATGGCTCTCCTTGTACTTGGAATTGGACTTCTGCAAAATATCAAGAACTTGTTGATGGATGTTCTAGATCCGCTCAATGAATCAGGTAGTTTTTTCGGCTTCAGTTTGAGCATGGGATGAGTTTTCCTAGGTGGTCGCAATGGGTAGTGCAACATCCATGGGACCCAATGGTTGAAATCCCAACCCCACCTCAAAGGGACTGTGGTCGATGGAGCTATGTATGTCTCTATTGTAGCTATGTTGAACATAGGTAAGACTCTCATCCCAAGTGCGGGGATGCTTGTAATTGTACATGCGCAAGACATGCACGATCATCCAATTGACGACCTCGGTTTGGTCATCCGTCTAGGGGTGGAAGGAAGTGGATTTGGTGAGCTTGGTGTCCAACAGTGACTAGAGGCTCGACGAGAATGTGTTGAGGAACTAGTTGTCCTGATCTGAGACAATGGTTTGTGGTATCCCAAAATGTACCCACACTTGTTTGAATAAGATCTTGGCAGCTGCCTCTATTTTTATGCTCTTATTGCAGACGACCTTAATCGCCATTTTATAAAAATGATCAACCACCACAAAAACACAGTCATTTGTCCACTTGGTTGATGGAAGGCCCAACATGTAGTCCATCGAGATGGATTCCCAGGGCCTTTTAGGAGTAGGCGAAAGGGTGTACATTCCTTGTTTCTTAATCGTCGATTTGGTAATGGTGCAAGCAGTGCAAGACTTGATATACTTCTTGACATCCTATAAAAGTTTACGCCAATAGAAATGTTGGTGCAGCACAACCACTATCTTTTCTATGCCAATGTGTCCTACCACCCAACTATAGTAGTCTTCCCAAATCAACTTTGCTCGCTCGCTTGATGGAATGCAGAGACGTCCCAAATGGCAGAACACCCCATCTTGAAGATGGAAATCATTGACAATTGTGTGTGTGCCCAACATCTGGTACGTGGCAGTGAAGTCAAGATCTCTCTCATATAGTTGGGGCCATCTATAGGTCTCGTGGTTGCAAGAGTTTAGTACCTTGGTGAGTGTTGCAACTGGTTCACAGTTGAGGTAATGAGTGATGCGGTTGGTGCTTCCTTTCTTATACTTGATGTTGAGAAGGATCAACTGCAAGTATGTGGACCACTTTTGATGGTGATCATTCTGTAATTTTCCTTGAGTCTACATGAACTGCAATGGCTTATGATCGGTGTGGATGACTATTTCCTTCCAGAGAATGTAATGCCTCCATTAGCGGAAGGATTGCACAATGGAGTACATTTCTTTGTTGTAAGTATGGTACTTACAAACAACATCTGACATTGTCTCACTATTATACCATGAGGTGCACGTGTTGAGTGAGAACTACACCTGAAGTATAGTTTGAAGCATCTGTCTCAATCTCAAAGGGTTGTTGTAGGTCGGGTAATGAAAGCACTGGGGCTAAGCACAAGTGTTGCTTCAAATCATCAAATGCTTGTTGTTGTGACAGACCCCACACGAACTTTGCCTTACCACCACCCCTAGTTACTTGGTTGAGGGCTCATGCAATATGGGAGAATCCCAACACGAACCTGCGATAGAAATTAACAAGGCCTAAAATCTCTAAATCCCAGTGAGTGTGGTTGGAGCTGGCCAATCATGAATGACTTGGATCTTGGTTGGATCCACATGCACCCTACGCTCGTAAAAAATGTAGCCTAGGTACTATACTCTGACCATGTCGAAGGAGCATTTTTCCAAATTTGTAGATAGCACGTGTTGTCGTAGAGTGTGCAGAACCTATTGAATATGTTGCAAGTGTTTCACCCAATTCTTGTTGTAGATAAGGATTCCATCTAGATATGCCACCACAAAAGAATTGGTGAAAGGCCGCAATATATCGTCATTCATCCGCATGAAATTTGTTTGGGCATTCATCAAATCAAAGGGCTTGACCAACCATTCAAAAATACCTTCTTTGGACTTGAAGGCGGTTTTAAATACATATGTTTGTTGTATTGGGACCTGACGGTAGCCAAACTTCATATCAATCTTACTGAAGTATTTGGCCCCCTTGAATACTAGGGTTGGTGGTAAGGCAAATTTCATGTGGGGCCTATCACAACAACAAGTGTTCGATGATGTGTTCATCTCCAGTGCTTTCATTACCCGACCTACAACAGGATTTTGAGATTGAGACATATGCTTCAGACTATGTTGTGGGTGCAATTCTCACTCATCACGAGCACCCCGTGGCCTATCATAGTGAGACATTATCAAATGACATCCATAAGTGCCCTAATTATGATAAAGAAATGTACTCCATTGTGGAAGCATGCCACCAATGGAGGCATTACATTCTTAGGAAGGAGACAGTCATCCACATCGATCATAAGCCGTTGCAGTTCATGCAGACTCAGGGAAAATTGTAGAAGGACCACCATCAGAAGTGAGCCACATACTTGCAGTATCTCCATCTCAACATCAAGTATAAGACATGAAGCACTAACCGCATCATTGATTTCCTCACCAGCCTGCCAATTGCAACACTCACTAGGATGCTAAACTCATGCGGCCACAAGACCTCGGGATGACCCCAACACTATGAGAGAGATCCTGACTTCGCTGCCACCTACCAGATGTTGGTTGCAACCATAACTATCATTGATTTCCATCTTCAAGACCGGTTGTTGTGCCATTTGGGCCATCTCTACGTTCCATCAAGTGACTGAGCGAAGCTAATTTGGGAAGCCCACTATAGTCAGGTGGCAAGACACTTTAGCGTAGAAAAGACAGTGGTTGTATTGCAACAACATTTCTATTGGTTGAAACTTCGACATGATGTCAGTAAGTATATCAGGTCCTACACTACCTACACCATTGCCAAATCGACCATTAAGAAACAAGTAATGTACACCCCTCTGCATGCCTTTGAAAGGCCCTAGGAATCCATCTCAATAGACTACATGTCAGGCTTTATGTCAACCAAGCGGGGAAATGACTGTGTTTTTGTGGTGGTTGATCATTTTTCTATAATGGAAATTCTAGACACCTACAAGAAGAGGACTAGAGCAGAGGCCACTGCCAAGCTCTTCTTCGAGCAAGTGTGGGTACATTTTGGGATACCAAAAATTTGTAAGTTTTAAACCTGTGAAGTACAACAATGCATATAGATTCTTAAGCAAAACATAAATTAATCAATGGCTCATTCATATAGTACACAAGATTTATACCAGAAACCCTCAACCGAGAAAACCTTTCTTATTTCATTATATCGAATTTCACCATTCACCATACAATATATACAATGTTTTTAGGTATTTCATAGATACCAAAACCCTAATCCCTTAATCCGGGATTAATTTAGAAAACCGCTAAAAATAGCAAAAATCTCCCAACAAAAAAAATTACGCGTAACCAGGGGAGGCATACCTAGCCCCCCCTGGAACCCCACTAGGAAGCGCTCGACGCACACGACACAAAGAGCACTACTACGAGGGATCGTCAGACACAGTTGTCGAATTTGACATTCCCCCACACACACATGCAAAGAATATAACACAGACCCAACATTCTCCCACTTGTTGTTTTCTTTGCATCCAGGGGTCCACGGGATTATATATAGTCAACAATTCAGAGCAACAAATTCCATTGTTACTCTACACCAGGAGAACTTTTCTATGCTCACAGACTTTGTCAATGAATCTGCAACATTCTTCAAAATGTGAACCTTTTCCAGTAACACGTTCTTTTCCTCAGCCATGTCTCTCACAAAGTGATATTGAACATCAATATGCTTTGTCTTCGAATGATAAGTTGGGTTCTTTTCCAGAAAGATTGCACTTTTACTTTCACAATCTAATCTCACTGCTTGTTGTACCAACCCAATACCTAAACACAATCATTGTAACCATATTGCTTCCTTGCTTGCATGAGTGCCTGCCAGTATTCAACTTCTGTAGTTGAGAGTGCCACTACAGCCTGTCTTTTGCTCATCCAACTGATTGCTCCTCCAAATAGGTTAAACACATACCCACTTGTAGATCTTATGCGATCCAGATCTCCAACCCAGTCTGCATCAACAAATCCATGTATGTCCACCACTCTGTCCAATCCTGGTCTTCCTTGGTAGCACAATCCATAATTGGTAGTGCCACACAAATACCTGAAGACCCTCTTTAATGCTCTCCAATGCTCCTTCCCTAGTTTTGACATATACATGTTCAAAACTCCCACTACATGTGCAATGTCCTATCTAGTACAGACCATCGCATACATCAAACTCCCAACTGCACTGGCATACGGAACATGGGACATGTCCTCTTTTTCTTCCTGTGTCTTGGGACACTGATCTGTAGATAACTTTACACCTATAGGAATAGGAACCTTGACCGGTTTACTTCCATGAATATTAAACCTCTACAATATCGTCTCAACATATTTTCTCTGATTCAACCAGAGTTTTTTTGTTAGCACGATCTCTTTTAATTTCCATTCCCATAATGAAGTTAGTAGCACGAGATCCTTCATGTCAAATTTGGAGGATAGTTGTGATTTCACCTCCTTGATAGCATTCATGTTATTTCCTACCAACAGCATGTCATCAACATACAACACTACATAAATAAAGTGATAACCAACCTGCTTGGAATATACACAGTGATCAGCCTTGCTTCTCACAAATCCCAATCCAAGGATGTATGTATCAAACTTTTGGTACCACATCCTAGGTGATTGCTTCAGACCATATAGTGACTTCTTTAGCTTACATACCAACTCTTTCTTTCCCTTCAATACAAAGCCTTCTGGCTGCTTCATGCAGATTTCTTCTTCCAGATCCCCATGTAGGAATGTTGTCTTCACATCCATCTATTCCACTTCAATATCAAAAGCAGCAGCAATAGATAAAAGAAATATAATAGAAGTTAACTTAGCAACAGAAGAAAAAATATCACCAAAGTCAATTCCCTCTACTTGGGAATAACCTTTTGTTACTAGTCAAGCTTTGTATTTCTCCATTTTTCCTTCTGCATTAAAGTTCTTCTTAAACAACCATTTGCTACCAACAGATTTTCTTCCATCTGGCAACTCAACTATATCCCATGCCTCATTATTATCCAAGGCATCCATTTCTTCAACCATGGCCTTTTTCCATAGTTTACTATCCTCTGAATTCACTGCTTCCCTGACAGTTCTGGGATCATCATCAGTAATAGATAAAGAAAAATTGGAATGAAAATCAGGTGCACTATACCTTTTTGGTTGCCTTCATTCTCTCACTGATCTCCTCAATAATGGGGTATGATGTTCTTCTTCTTTTGTTGTTGCTTCATCTTCTTCAAATGATTCAGATTTTGCATCATCCAACTCTAGCTCTATTTTCTCAGGTTCTTCTGGCCTTGGTTGGAAATCCTGTTTGGAAACATCTTTTGCCTCTCTAAAAACAACARCTCGACTATAAACAGTCTTCTTGGTTTCTAGGTTCCAAAGCTTATAACCTTTCACACCATCTTTATAACCAATAAAGATACACTTTTCAGCCTTTTTATCCAACTTACTCTTATTTTCCTTTGGAACATGTACATAAGCATCACAACCAAACACTCTAAGATGTTGAAGAGAGGGTTTCTTTCTAGTCCATACCTCGTGTGGAGTTTTATCATCCAATGCTAATGAGGGTGATTGATTGACCAGGTAACATGTTGTACCCACTGCCTCTGCCCAGAATTCCTGTCCTAACTTAGCACCGTTGAGCATGCTCCTTGCTTTTTCCATCAGTGTCTTGTTCATCCTTTCTGCAACTCCATTATGTTGAGGAGTGTATGGAGTAGTCTTATGCCTTGCTATACCACACTTCTTACAGAATTCTTCGAATTCATTTCCACAGAATTCTCCACCATTATTTGTTCTCAATACCTTTATTTTCTTCTCTGTCTAATTTTCTACTAGAGCCTTAAACTTTTAAATTTATCAAATACCTCATATTTATTTCTAAGAAAATAAATCCATGTGTTCCTTGAGAAATCATCTACGAATGAAACATAATACACAGACTTACCTAGTGATGGAACAGGCACAGGTCGAAACACATCACTGTGTATCAACTCTGAGATCCCCTTTGCTCTTGTAGCACCAGATGGGAATCTTACTCGATTTTGTTTACCATATATGCAATGTTCACAGAAATCAAAATCTAGAGTGCAATTAGCCATACCTTTACCATGTAGTGTTCAAAGGCCCTTTTCTCCAATATGCCCCAGTCTTTGATGCCATAACATGGTCTTCTTTTCTGGGACAATATTGATCTTGTCTCCTTCATTTCTCTACTCATGGACAACAGAATTGTTACACCCATTAGTATAAGTGCTTCCCAACAACTTGTACAGAGTTCCACATCAAACTCCCCTCATCAACACCATTGCTCCTCATACCATCTTACAAGTATTCTTTCCAAATACAGTATTCACTCCTGCATCATCCAACTTGCTTACAGATATTAGGCTCCTCGCTAGTTTTGTAATGTGAAGAACCCCAGGGACTGTTCTAATCCTTCCATATTTTAGCAACAATTTAACCCTTCCATGTCCCATGATTTTTGTTGTCGAGTCATCTCCTAGGAATACATCACCACCATCATATTTTTCATATTCAGAGTACCACTCCCTGTGAGGAGTCATGCGGTATAACGCACCTGAGTCAATCAACCATACATCATGGTCTACATGTGTACCTGTAGATGCCAGGTAAACATCACCTCCTTCTTCAATGAAGGTTTTCACCTCTGTGGAAGAGGTACTATCAGATCCCTTTGGTTTTTCAACCTTCTTAAACTTGCAATCTTTCTTATATTGCCCTATTTTACCACACTTCCAACATTTCCTCAAAGATTTTCCTAGAGACTTAGATCTACCTGTAGATTTAGATCTCCCCCCCCCCCGAAGACTTACCAGGATTCTTGTATTGGGTACGACCTCTTACAAATAAAGCATCTGTGCTAATACCATCCATGTTTTTCCGCCTCATCTCTTCATATAACAAGGATGCAACTACATCCTCATACTTCAATGTAGATTGAGTGGTACTACCTATTGCTACAACCAGATTATCCCAAGAGTCTAGCAAAGAACATAACAAAGTAATACACTTATCTTCTTCTGCAATCGTAATATTAACAAAGACAAGTTGACTTACCAGAGTATTAAAGGCATTTAGATGTTATGTCATAGAATCTCCATCTTCCATCCTAAGATGATACAACTTCTTTTGAATAAACAACTTGTTTACCAGGGACTTTGACTGATACAAATTCCCCAACTTATCCCATAGTTCCTTGGTTGTAGATTCTCCTGAGACATTCATTAACACCGAATCTTCCAGGCATAGTCAAATAGTACTCCTTGCTCTTATATCCAACTTCTCCCAATCTTCCTTCGACATACCAGTAGGTGGTGTATTGGTAGTTTGTGTACTAGTAGGTTGTGTACCAGTAGCCTGTGTGTTAGTAGACGGTGTACCAGGATCCACAGCGATCCATTGTTCTTTGTCTACAAGAAGGTCCTCCATCTTCAACGTCCATAGCTCAAAGTTTTTATTGTTGAACTTCTCTATCTTGATTCTAGAAGAGCTTGCCATTCCTCTTTATGCACTCAAATCACCACTACAAAAGCTCCCACTAAACCCAGGTTTACCCCAAACCCAAGATAAACTTGATCTATCAAGACCGATCCAAACCCTCAACAACAAAGGCGTCCCTCTAAAACCTAAAACAAGCTCTGATACCACGTGTAAGTTTTAAACATGTGAAGTACAACAATGCATATAGATTCTTAAGCAAAACATAAATTAATCAATGGCTCATTCATATAGTACACATAAATTTATACCGGAAACCCTCAACAGGAAAACCTTTCTTATTTCATTATATCGAATTTCATCATTCACCATACAATATATCCAATGTTTTTAGGTATTTCATAGATACCAAAACCCTAATCCCTTAATCCAGGATTAATTTAGAAAACCGCTAAAAATAGCAAAAACCGCCCAAAAAAAAATTGGGGGCACTGCACGTAACCAGGGGGGACAATACCTGACCCCCCCTGGGACCCCCCTAGGAAGCACTTGGCACACATGACACATATGCCACTGCTACGAGGGATCGTCAGATGCAGTTGTCGAATCTGACGCGCCCACACACACACATGCAAAGAATATAACACATACCCAACAAAATCATCATCTCAGATCAGGACAATCGGTTCCTCAACACATTATGTTCGAGCCTCTAGTCATTGTTGGACATCAAGCTCAACAAATACATTGGCTTCCACCCCTAAACGAATGGCCAAACTGAGGTTGTTAACTGGATGATCGTGCATATCCTGTGCATGTACAATTCGAAGCATCTTCGCACATGGGATGATAATCTTCTCTATGTTCAGCACAATTACAACAAAGCCATACATAGCTCCACCGACCATAATCCCTTTCAGGTGGGGTTGGTATTTCAACCATTGGGTCCCATGGATGTTGCACTACCCCTTGCAACCACCCAAACAGATTCATCCCATGCTCAAACCGAAGACAAAATAGCTACCTGGTTCATTGAGCGGATTCAACACATCCACCAACAGGTTCATGATATTTTGCAGAAGTTCAATTCCAAGTACAAGGAGCGCCAACATCAACATCGGATGCCACACAAGTTTCAGGTGGGAGATAAATTTTGGTTGCACTTGCAGAAAGAACGCCTTACAGGACCGCATCTGAAGCTTCATCCACTACACTATGGACCTTATACCATCACCAAGGTTGTGGGTGACAATACTCTTGAGCTCAACATTCCCCCCTTCCTTGGCTTGCACCAAGTGTTTAATGTGGACCTCCTTCGATCATACTTTCCACCATTATTAGACACCTCAAAGGTAACAAAACAAATGACATCAACAGATCTCAACCCTGATTGCATGGAACATGCATCCACTGATCATATCGTGGACACACAGGTTAAGGGAAATCACCAACAAAAGTTTCCTCTTTGTCGTGTTGTCAAAGCAGGGGCAACTCCTGCACCAAGGCAAGTGGCTCACCCGGGGCTAGATTCAGCAGAAATTTCCTCATCTGATGGGGGAACTCAACGCAATGGAGACCATTGATTCCTAAGGGGGGAGGATTGATCCAAGTGGATATCAGTGGCCACCCACCTATTCCTACTAGCTCACATACAAATGTTATCTTGGCAGTTTCAATTTTCATCTTGGTAGTTTTTTCTTGGCTTTTCGGGTCCTAAACTTTCAGGGTCGTTTTGAGGCCCTAAACAACTTTTTTGGGCCCGCCACAATCATAGTATGGACAACGTTAGAGTGTGATGACATAATGTGTAGTCCTCGGATAGTCCTTTCCAATGGGCTATCATGTGCCTAAAACAGAGATCGTATGTAAAAGTTACGACCCTCGGAAGTTGATGTATTAACTTACCCCATCGGGGCCCACATGACTTTTGGCGTTTCATCTCCCAGGGTTAGGTTTTTGGATTTCTAGAGTTTTGGCATTCATGTTTTATGTAAAAAGGATTTTGGAGCATCATTGTACTTATCTTCTTGCGAATGAGCGCAGTCGTCACATCTCTTCTCATAGATGAGCCGCCACCATTCTAGCAAGCTTGTTTGAGTCTACATTTTACAGTTTCAACATATTTCTTTATTGAATAGAAGCTAAGTTTTATGTATTTGTGTTATTGTTCATTGTATCTTTGCGTTAATAATATATATTTGTATTCATTTAGTTATGCAAAGTAACCTTATGAATCAATGGGCTCCATTGTGTTGAGTTCCCGTGGGAGATGGGAAAGCATTTGTTGAATCTGAACCTTGGTGAACAACTTTCCTTGCTGGAGACATTGCGTTGCTTGGCTTGTGGAAGGTTGTTGTGAACCTGACTGCATGAGATTAATGTGTATAGAAGGAATCTTTGTGCTTTTATTCAATCTTGTCGATATGATTCTACTTGATAGAGGGGGCTTGAACCAAGGCTGCAGTGTCCACAATGTCCTTTTGTTTACATCTTGCCCAAATTGTGAAGAAGCTAAACTTTGTCGTATGAGAGACAACTTTGTTGCATTGTTTTGTCGACACAGTAGTCGGAACTACCTCTGGTATCCTGTAGATATGATACCCCAGAGTAACAATGACACTACAAGGTTGAGACTCATAAACAACAAGGCGCTTCCACATATATGGCTAGCCCAAAATAATATCAGAGGCATCCAGCAAGGCAACATCATACAATACATCATCCTTGAAGAGATTGATGCCATAGGACATGCGACACTATTGGGTGACACGAAGATCTTGTCCTTAGTGAAGCCACTCCATGTTGTATTATTGCAGGTGTGATGTTGTTGGTAATTCCAACTGTTTGACAACCTCTACTAAGATGAGGTTCTTTTGGCTTCCGCTATCAACAATGAAATGCAATGGGATCCCCTTCACTCACATTTGTGAATGGAAGAGTCACTCCCCCTCTTCAAGATTTGTTGGTGTTTCTGGTTGGATTGTTGTGTTTAAGACGATGGCAATGGGGTCTACGTCGATGATCTGTCTCCTTCCATTATTTTATGAATACGTGTTCGACTCTTTTTCTTTTATCTCGACTACTAATGATTGTTTTCAGCGACATTCATCGATGTTGTGCCAGGGGCTTTTGTGAAAATCGCACCACTTTCTAGTGTCATTATTTGTATTTCCCTTACCCTTCTTTTCCTATGGCTTGGACTGATTTTCGAGAGGTTGTTTGTTAGGGTCATCTTTATCATACTTTGGTTGTTGTCGATTTGCATACCCGAACTCACGTTTGTTCTGGTGCTTAAATTTCTGCCTGATTTTGACAATAGATTGATAAGCAGCTCCCAGCAATGAGATGTCCAAAAACTCCATTTCAGTTTGGATGTACCTGTGTAGAGCCCCACGATATTTCAGAACCAAATGTCGCTAAAAATCTTTGATACCCAGATAGGCTCTAATGCCTCCTTCCTTCTCCTATTGTGTCACTATTGATAATATTTCAATCCTATCCCAAGTTGTTCTTAAGGGGGGATGTTAGGATATTTAGACACTTGGGAGTTAGTTAAGATCTACTTGATATAATGTGTTGTTAGGTAAAATTGTGTTTCTTTAGTATGCATTAGTATGCATTTGTAGTTAGGAAATCTGACGGTCATGATATGTTCCCTACATAGAGTGATTTGATGGTTCATATTCTCATTGATCTTAACGGCCATTGATCCATGGCTTAACACCCGATTGGTCCATGATCTCTATTTAAAGAGCATGGAGGGTCATTTGTCGATGATCGATTGTGAGAAACTCTCTAGTAAAATCTCTCTGTAATATTTTCCTTTTGCATTAATAAACTGCTCCAAGTGGCCGCATTGGATGGGGTCGTGGATGCTTCCCCGTAGGGTTTTTACCACGTCAAAACATCAGTGGGTTGATCTTTGATCTGGTTGTGTGAGTGGTTATTGAAGGTTTTCGTCCTCTGTTGGAATACATGTGTTGTCGAACATGGTATCAGAGCATGTTTGAAGACCCGCTCCTTTTGTAGATCGAGATCATGAAGCTGAGTTGTTTCATCTCAATTTTCTATCATTTTCGTAAATTTTTGGGATGACAGGACTATTCCATTGCATCCGGAGTGCTCATTTCAGTTAGGAACATTTTTTGTTTCACTCGAAAAGGTTTTCGTTTGCCCAAGATACAGTCATTTCAGTGAGATCCGAAGGTATAAAGCATGAATACGCATTTTAAATTTTTTTGCAGAGTATTGTTTTGGTTTTATTTCGGTTTTATATTATTTGTTTCTGGGTTGCTACTCTTTTAGATTTGTGTATGCTCTTTTCCCTACACCTTGTGCAATCTTGACAAATCAGAAACAAATTTCGAGTAAGCTAACCGAGATCTAGCCCTTGTGGTGAAAATAGTTTTTTTTAGCATGCTCCCTAAGGTTGTCAACAACAACAACAACCCCCAATCATCTTTCAAAACAATACAATATGTTTTGCTAGACCATTTGGTTAAAAGTTGTCTTGTTAAGTAAGAGGTCTTGAGTTCAAGTCTCTCTTTTTGTTACTTTTTTTGAAAAAATTCATGCTCAAATTGTAAAGTGTATTTCACTTCAAGTATAAAAGTGAATCACTATAAGTAGCTTTAATATTTTATTTTAGAGTTATTTATTTTGCATTCATCTTTTCTTTTATAAAGTAACTTCATTGTAAAAATGATCCCCACTTCTTTTTATAAAAGTGGGTCACTTCATAAAACAACTTACACCACCACGTGGTCCTTTGGTTATTGTTTATGCCTTTTTTTTAAAAAAGCCTAACTCTCACATCCGAAGTTCGTTTTTAGTGTCGTTTTTTTTTTTTAAATCGCCTAATTTTTCGAGATCATTCCATCAAGATCATCAGCTTTAGTTTTTAAATCCATATTATCTGCATATTTATTGTGGATTCTACAAGTAATCTCTTTCTTACCAGCACCAACTACTTCCAATAGAAATCCCATATGGAGGATTTATTAAGTAAAGGCTTGTATTGGATTACCTTGGGAAAGGAAACAACATCCACTGATGTTGATAAGAAATACAAATGGGATAATAGGAATGACGAAGCACATGGATTAATCAAAATGTCCATCTCTCCTGATTTAAGTTTCCACCTTCAATCAATTGATAAACCCAAAGAAGCTTGGGAAAAGATTGAATTTGTGTTTGGAAAACATAATATTATTCTAGCACAACAGTTAGAAAATCAAGTACTTATGTTTTCTTGGAATACTATCTATCTATCATTTTTCTTGCATTGAAGACTATCTATCTAAGTTTAAAACAGTCAGAACTTTATGTGAATAATGTAAGATAAAGATATAATAAGATTGTTGTATCTATCTTATTCTTTCTAAGCTAGGTAGTGCATATTTTGTGTTTGTATCTACCTTTTATGCCATGCAAGAGGCTCTAGGGATAGCTTATAAAAAACTAAGTCTTGAAAACTTTTGTGATGCTTTGATTAGAGAGCAAGATAAGCTTGTACAACTTGGAGTGATCAGCACTGCAGGTACCTCCAACAAAGTCGTAATCATTCATCAGAAAGATAAACCTAAGAATCCCTATAAGAAACATCCTCACCACAACAACAATCAATATAAGGGTCCCAAACCCATTTAGACAACTTCCGCTCCTAATGGTGACAAAGGAGAAAAATATAAAAGTAAGAAGACTAACAAACATTGCAACTTTTCTAATAAATATGGTCATGATGAGTCCAAATGTTTCAAGAAGATGGCAACTTTAGAAGTAGCGATGAAGAAGCACAACATCAGTATTGATTCTACTTCTTCTTCTTCTTCTCATGGACATGCACTTTCTTCTTCTGGTTTCTCCTTCAATACAACTTATACTTCTTCTTTTGATGAGTGGCTTATTGATTCTAGAGCATCTTATCATATGGCTAAGGATAGAGACATATTTTCTACTCTAAATGAATGTAACACCAAGAAAATATTTGTTGGTGATGATAGATATCTCAGTGTTGAAGGATATGGAAAAATTCAAGTAGAAAACAATCATTTCAATGATGTATTATGTGTTCCAAGTCTTTCTTGTAACCTTCTATCAGTATATCAAATCACTCATTCATGTGAAGGTAAAACCATAAAGTTTTCACCTCACCAAGTTGTAGTTCTGTGTTTGTATCTACCTTTTATGCCATGCAAGAGGCTCTATGGACAACTTATAAAAAACCCAGTCTTGAGAACTTTTGTGATGCTTTGATTAGAGAGAAAGATAAGCTTGTACAAATTGGAGTGATCGGCACTACATGTACCTCCAACAAAGCCTTAGTCTTCCATTAGAAAGATAAACCCAAGAATCCCAAGAAGCAACATCCTCACCACAAATACAAGAAATATAAGGGTCCCAAACCCACTTAGATAGCTTCTGCTCCTAATGATGACAAATGAGAAAAATAAAAAAGTAAGAAGACTGACAGATATTGCAACTTTTGTGATAAAGATGGTCATGATGAGTCCAAATGTTTCAAGAAGATGGCATCTTTAGAAGCAGCGATGAAGAAGCACAACATCAGTATTGATTCTACTTCTTCTTCTTCTTCTCATGGAAATGCACTTTCTGCTTCTGGTTTCTCCTTCAAAACAACTTCTACTTCTTCTTTTGATGAGTGGCTTATTGATTCTGGAGCATCTTATCATATGGCTAAGGATAGAAACATATTTTATGCTCTAAATGAATGTAACACCAAGAAAATATTTGTTAGTGATGATAGATCTCTTAGTGTTGAATGATATGGAACATTTTAAGTAGAAAACGGTCATTTAAATGATGTATTATGTGTTCCAAGTCTTTCTTGTAACCTTCTATCAGTATATCAAATCATTCATTCAGGTGAAGGTAAAACCGTAGAGTTTTCACCTCACCAAGTTGTAATCAAGGATCTAAAATATCCTAAGCATGTTCTTGCAACTTGAATTGTTGATGATATTACCAGGTTGTACAAGTTTGACAACTTTGGGTCATCATATTTTTCATCATTTTTCATTGCTCATAGCGATGACTTGAGCAAACTTTGGCATGGGCGGTTTGGTCATCTAAACTATCGCTCATAACACCAACTATGTAATCAATAGATGGTGATTGATCTTCCTCCTCTTTCATGCATAGATGGTGTTTGTGTCGGTTGTGTTCTCAGCAAACATCATCAGGACAGTTTTGACAAACGTGCCTTTTGGCACGCCTCGAGACCTTTGCAGCTTATTCACAGTGATTTGTGTGGTCCACTTTCTTCTCCTTCATTTTATGGGTGCAAGTATTTCTTAAATTTCATTGATGACTTTTCCAGACGTACTTGGGTTTACTTCTTAAAGCTTGAGAGCAAATTTTTTGACAATTTTTTGGCCTACAAGGCCCTTGTAGAAAAGCAATATGGACATCAAATTCAAAGGTTAAGAACAGATAATGGAGAGGAATATGTGAACAATAATTTTACAAGTTATTGCACTACATAGGGCATCCAAATGCAACACATTGTTCCATATACACCACAATAAAATGGTATTGCTAAGAGAAAGAACCACACATTAAAAGAAATGGCTAATTATATGATCCAATCTAAGGGATTGAGTCTAAAGTATTGGGCATAAGCCATCAACTATGCAAATTACATAGTAAATCGCACTCCCACAAAGGCTCTTACAAATATAACACCGGAAGAAGCTTGGAATAAAATTAAACCAGATGTAAGTCACTTCCGTGCATTTGGCAGTATAGCATGGGCTCACATTCCTGATGAGAAAAGGAAAGCATTGGAGTCTAAAAGTGAGAAGTGAATATTTGTTGATTATTTTGAAGATGTCAAAGGTTATAGACTTCTTCAACCACATTGTAATGAAATTATTATTAGAAGAGATGTTAAATTTGATGAAAATTTATTGGCTTGTGAGCCTAATTCGACGTTTGTGCCTTCTTTGGCCTGCGAGCCTAATCCGACATTTGTGCCTCCTTAGGCCTTGCGAGCCATCTTCGGAGTTTGTTCCTTCTTTTGTTCTGGTTTATTCTTCAGATGATGACAGTGAGGATGAAAATACACCTCTGCCTGCTCACCTTCCTCCAGACAAGTCCTTCAAACCAACACCAACTCCAACTCCACCACTTCCTAGATGGGTCTGTTCAACACGAGAAGTAGTTGGTGATCTTGTCAGTGATCCTTCATATCAACATCGGACACATTCATAGTTCCAGTGAGCCTCTTCTCTTTTGGCTCAAGTTTCAGAGACTCATGATCCAGAGACATTTGCAAAAACTTCAGGTCATCCAGATTGGGATACAACAATGAATGAAGAGAATCGTTCTTTAATGGCAAATGATACTTGGGATCTTGTACCTCTTCCAAAAGGAAGAAAACTTTTCAAATGTAAATGGGTCTACAGAACTAAGTATGAATCAGATGGAAGTGTTGAAAGACACAAGGCTCAGTTAGTTTCCAAAGGATTTTCCCAAGTTGAAGGAATTGAATATAATGAAACCTTTGCCCCTGTAGCCAAAATGAATTCCATGCGCCTTATTCTTTCCCTTGCTACCTCACATAAATGGGAGGTCCATCAAATGGATGTTAAATCTGCCTTCTTGCATGGATATTTTCAAGAAGAAATCTACATGGAACAACCTCCTAGCTATGTCCAGAATGACTCTAGCAATGTTTGTCACCTTGAAAAATCTCTTTATGGTCTTAAGTAAGCTCCCCGAGCTTGATATGCCAAAATGGACAACTTTATTATTGACACCAAATTCTCTAGATGCCATTATGATCCTAATGTCTATACCAAGAAAGTAGGAAGCCATCTCATAATCCTTGTCCTTTATGTTGATGACCTTACCCTTACTGATAGTGACTCAAAACTTTTAAACCATGTGAAAACCAGGCTTAAGAAGAAATTTAAAATGACAGACTTAGGTTTTTTGCACTATTTCCTTGTCCTCCAAGTTTTGCAAACCAACGAAGGAATTTTTATTTCCCAGTCTAAGTATGCTTGTGACCTTCTTCATCGCTTTCACATAAATGACTATAAACCAACCCCTTCTCCCTTCTAGTCTAGAGTCAAGCTTACTGCCACCTGTACTTCTCTCGAATTTGATGCCACCCTGTACCGTCAGTTAGTTGGTAGCCTCTTATACTTGACTCATACCCATCCTGATCTTTCCCTTGTTGTTGGTCTTGTTGCCCGGTATATGCAAACACCCCATGAAAGCCATTGTAAAGCATCTAAAAGGATACTTCACTATGTTTGTGGTACAATTCAGTTCAAGATACATTACAGTTCAAGAGGGACTCCTTTATTGGTTGGTTTCATTTATTCAGATTGGGTCAGCGACCCTGATGATCAAAAGTCTACTGCAGGTTATGTTTTCAACCTTGGTTCAGGACCTGTCACTTGGGCCTATAAGAAACAATAGCCTATTGCACTTTCTTCAGTAAAAGCAGAGTATCGAGCAATGGTAAATGCAAGTTAGGAAGCCTTTTGGCTTCGACAAATCCTTTCAGAGTTTGGATTCCGGCAGCAACATTCGACCAGCCTTTGGTGCGACAATTAGAGTTTCATCAAGCTCGCCAAAGACCCAGTTCAACATCAAAGAAGCAAACACATTGAGCTACACATGCACTTCATCATAAAGCTCATTCATGATCAAGTTATTGAAGTGCTCTTTTGCCCTACAGAAGATCAAGTTGCAAACATTTTCACAAAGTCTCTTATAGAAGCAAAGTTTTCCAAACTTTGATCTATGTTAGGAGTTTAGGAAGTTGTCATTAAGGGGGGATAGGCTCTAATGTATCCTTCCTTCTCCTATTGTGTCACTATGGTAAATCCTTCAATATTATCCCAAATTGTTCTTAAGGGGGGATGTTAGGATATTTAGACACTTAGGAGTTAGTTAATATCTACTTGGTCTAATGTGTTGTTAGGTAAAAGTGTGTTTCTTAGTGTGTTTCTTTAGTATGCATTAGTATGCATTTGTAGTTAAGAAATCCGACGGTCACGATATGTTCCCGACATAGAGTGATCCGACGATTCATATTCTCCTCGATCTTAACGACCATTGATATGTGGCTTAACACTTGATTGGTCCATGATCTCTATTTAAAGAGCATGAAGGGTCATTTGTCGATGATCGATTGTGAGAAAATCTCTTGTAAAATCTCTTTGTAATCTTTTTCTTTTGCATTAATAAACTGCTCCAAGTGGCCACGTTGGCTGGGGTCGTCAATGTTTCACTACAGGGGTTTTACCACATCAAAACATCGGTGTGTTGATCTTTAATCTGGTTGCGTGAGTGGTTACTAAAGGTGTTTGTCCTCTATTGGAATACATGTGTTGTTGAACAACTTGGTGCGCAAGGTATGGAAGGTATTGGTGAACTCCAACACTGCTTGGCTCCTCTCTTGACGCAACGTGGTCCATCTCATGTATCGGTCTTCATAGTTGCCAACAAGGTAATATTGTTCTTTGATGAAATCTATGAAAGAGTCCCAAGTGGGTTCGGCCTCGAACATTCCAGACTCCTCCATGGAAATTTTCTCACAGTAAGTTTCCCACCAATGTTTGACATGGGGGAGAGACTTAAGGAGCAAAAAGGTGATCTTTTCCCTATCAAAAAAAATTGTGCACAGAGAAATAACCTTCTATCAGGTTTAACCATTTGTCCAGAGAATCCGCACTTATCTGACCTTCGAATACGGGAATATCAAAATTAACTTGTACCTTGAAAGGAGCGGTGCTTCCAAAGTGGTTGTTTGTTGAAGACACATCTGCTATTATTTGCAGGCATCGAAAGATTTGGGAAAAATTCTCCATCATTCCATCCCTCTGTCACATGAGAGCTTACTCCAGCAACATATTAATAGAATCTTCTACTCCCTTGTTTCTCTTTTCTTCTTCCATGGAGGGTTTCTTGGGCATGCGAGAGCGATTGTCCTCAAGAGAGACAAGCTCGAGACCCAACTTTCTATACTCGGACCTCGATGGGGACATGCGCTGAAAAATGACCAAGAGCAGCCTACTTTGATACAAGGGGACCACCCAAGAGGACCTGTATACAAGGGGGACCACACTGAGACAAAAAAGGGATGAAATAGTGCCAGAGTTCACAAATATCTTCCATAGCTTGTGCACCAAGCTGGGTATCAAAGATTTTGAGTGACATTTGGTGCTCAAGTACCGCGACGGTTTGCATAGATACATCTAGATAGAAATGGAGTTTCTAGACATATCATCCTTGGGTGCGGCCTATCTATATGCTGTCAAAATTGAGCAGAAGCTTAAACAAAAGACGCGACAGTTTGGGTCTGGGAACCCCTCACAACAAAAACAAGGCAAGGGCAGCCCCAACCCACAGAACAAAGGGCAGAGCAAATATGGACAGCCTTAGGACAACTAGTCTAAGATGCAAACAAAGAAGGACAATGGAAAGATGAAGAAAGACACCGAGAAGTGGTGTGACTTCCATAAGAGCCCCTTGCATAACATTATTGATTATCGCTCAAAGCAGTCATTAGGGGTGGAGGTGAAAGCCTTTGAATCAGATGTGGGTTCTGACTCTGAGTTAGAACAAAAAAAGGGGAGATGGATTATTGACACGGAACCCAATGCCATCGTTGCTACCACCAAGATCCATCCCGGTGAACCTGATGAGCCAGAGGAAGGCGAGCACCTCTTTCATTCACAGATGTGGGTGAAGGGTACTCTGTTGCACTTCATCATTGATAGCAGTAGCGAGAAGAACCTCATCTCAATGAAGTTCGTCAAGTGGTTGACCATGTTGACAACACCGCACCCGCAACCATACATGATTTCGCGTCATCCAACAGTGTCGCATGTCTTATGGCATCAAGCCCTTCAAACATGAGGTATTATGTGATGTTGCTCCCCTTGAAGTTTGTGATGTTATTTTGGGCCAACCTTATTTACATAAATGTCATGTTGTATATGAGTCTATACCTCGTAGTGTTATTATTACTTTAGACATGAAATTGTACAGGATACCCCAGGTAGTCCCACCTACTGCCATTTCCTTGATCTCTGCCAAGCAATGCAGGAAGGTCATCTCTCAGACTAGGAAGTTTGTCTTCTTTTTGATTCACTCTTGAAGTGAGCGGAAGGTTGTAGCCACATCCATGGCCTCCATGACCGAATTCTCCACGTAGCAAAAGTAAGTGGATAAGGTCGTGGAAGAATACAAGGACATCTTCTCCTCACCCATTAGGGTACCTCTACACTGTCAGTTCAAGCATTTAATCGATCTAGCCCCCAATGCACTGCTACCCAATGGGCCAATCTATCGTCACTTTTTGTTAGAAAACAAGGAGATCAAGCATCAGATACAAGAATTGCTCCAAAAGGGTCACATCCGACCCAACTCATCACCATGTGGAATTCCAATCATGCTTTTGCAGAAGAAAGATGATACCTGGTGACTCTACATCAATTACCGGGCCCAAAATAAAATCATAGTCAGGAACCGGTACCCGATTCCCCGAATCTACAATCTACTTGACTAGCTCAAGGGGGACAAATACTTCAATAAGATTGATCTGAAGTCTGTCTACCATTAGGTCCCAATAGAGAAGACAGATGTATGGAAAATTTCCTTCAATTCCAAAGAATGTCTTTTTGAATGGTTTTTCATGCCCTTTGGTTTGACGAATGCCTCAACAACTTTCATGCGGATGATGGATGATATCTTGCAGCCTTTCACCAATTAGTTTGTGGTGGTGTATCTGGATGACATCCTCATCTACAACAAGAACTGGGCGGAACACTTGCAACATATTCAATAGGTTTTGCACACTCTATAGCAGCATAAGCTATATGCAAATTTGGAAAAATGCTCCTTCGGCATGGACAGGGTCCAGTACCTAGGCTACATCGTCGATGAGCATGGAGTGCATGTGCATTCAACCAAGATCCATGTCATTTGTGACTGTCCATCCCCAACAACACTCACTGAGCTTCAAATATTTTTAGGCCTTGCCAATTTCTATCACAGGTTTGTGTTGGGACTCTCCCATATCGCACAGGCCCTCAACCAAGTAACCAGGGGTAGTGGTAAGGAAACATTTGTGTGGGTCCTATCACAACAAAATCTGTTCGATGATTTGAAGCAAAAATTATGCTCAACCCCAGTGCTTTCATTACCCAACCTGCAACAAGCCTTTGAGATCGAGACAGATGCTTCAAACTGTGTTGTGGGCGCAATTCTGACACAGCACGGGCACCCTGTGGCCTATCATAGTCAGACACTATCATATGTCATCTATAAGTACCCTACTTATGACAAAGAAACGTACTCCATTGTGTAAGCCTTTCGCCAGTGGAGGCATTACATTCTCGGGAAGGAGACAATCATCCACACCGATCATAAGTTGTTGCAGTTCATGCAGACTAAGGGTAAATTGTAGAATGATCGCCATCATAAGTGGTCCACATACTTGCAGTAGTTCCATCTCAACCTCAAGTATAATACATGAAGCACCAACCACGTCGTTGATTGCCTCAGTCGCCCGCCAGTTGCAGCACTCACCACGGTGCTAAACTCATGCGACCACAAGACCTCCAGATGGACCCAACTCTATGAGAGAGATCTTGACTTCACTGCCACCTACCATAGGTTGGGTGCAAACACAGTTGTCATTGATTTCCATCTTAAGGATAGGTTGTTGTGCCATCTGGGCCATCTATGTGTTCCATCAAGACAGCGAGTGAAGCTTATTTGGGAAGCCCACTACAGTTGGGTGGCATGACACTTCGGTGTAGAAAAGATAGTGGTTGTGTTGCAACAACATTTCTATTGGTCGGAACATCGACAATATGTCAACAAGTATATCAGGTCCTGCACTGCCTATGTCATTTCCAAACTGGCCATTAAGAAACAAGGAATGTACACCCCTCTACCTACTCCTAAAATGCCCTTGGAATCCATCTCTATGGATTACATTTGGGCCTTCCATCAACCAAGCGAGGAAATGGCTGTGTTTTTGTGGTGGTTGATCGTTTTTCTAAAATGGTGATTTTGGTCGCCTACAAGACGAGCATCACAACATAGGCCACTATCAAGCTCTTCTTCGAATGAGTGTGGGTACATTTTGGGATACCACAAACCATCGTCTTAGATCAAGACAGTTGGTTCCTCAACACATTCTAGTCGAGCCTATGGTCACTGCTGGACACCAAACTCACCAAATCCACTACCTTCCACCCCTAGACAGTTGGCCAAACCAAGGTCATCAATCGGATGATCGTGCATATCTTGTGCATGTACAATTCCAAGCATCTTCGCAGCTAGGATGAGAGTCTTCCCTATGTTCAACACAACTACAACATGGTCATACATAGCTCCACTGACCACAGTCCCTTCCAAGTGGGGTTGGGATTTCAATCATTAGATCCCATGGATGTTGCACTACCCCTTGCGACCACCCATGAAGACTCGTACCATGCTCAAACTGAAGCCGAAAAAGATACCTAGTTCATTGAGTGGATCTAGCACATCTGCCAACAGGTTCATGATATTTTGCAGAAGTCCAATGCCAAGTACAATCAATGCCATGATCAACACCGGATGCCACACAAGTTTCAAGTGGGAGATAAAATTTGGTTGCACTTGCAGAAAGAACACCTTACAAGACCCCATCAGAAGCTTCGTGCACTCTGTTGTGGACCTTATACCATCACCAAGGTTGTGGGTGACAATGATTTTGAGCTCAACATTCCCCCCTTCCTTGGCTTGCACCCAGTGTTGAATTTGGATCCTTCGACCACACTTTCCACCATTATTTAACACCTTAGAGGTAGCAGAACAATTGACACTGATAGAGCTCAACCCTGACTGCATGGAACATGCATCCACTGATAAGATCGTGGACACACAGGTCAATGGAACTCACCAACAAAATTTTTATCTTTATCCTGTTGCCCAAGGAGGGCGACTCTTGCACCAAGGCAAGTGGCTCACCCGAGGCTAGATTCAGAAGAAATTTCCTCATATGATGGGGGGACTCAATGCAATGGATACCATTGTTTCTTAAGGGGGGAGGATTAATCTAGGTGAATAACGGTGGCCATAGACCTATTCCTATTGGCTCACATACATATGTCATATTGGTAGTTTCAGTTTTCATCTTGGCAATTTTTTTCTAGCTTTTCGGGTCCTAAACTTTCAGGCTCATTTTGATGCCCTAAACAATGTTTTTTGGGCCTGCCACAATCACACTTTTGATAAAGGCAAAGTGTGACAGCATAATGTGTAGTCCTTGAATAGACCTTTCCAATGGGATATCTTGGGCCTAAAACGAAGATTGTATGCAAAAGTTCTGACCCCGGGAAGTTGATGTACCAACTTACCCCAACGCGGCCCACATGACTTTTGGTGCTTCATCTCCTAGGGTTAGGTTTTTGGATGTCTAGGGTTGCAGCATTCATGTTTGATGTAAAATGGCCTTTCGAGCCTCATTGTACTCATATTCTTACGAATGAGCGCAGTTGTCACATCTCTTCTCAGAGATAAGTCGCCACCATTCTAGCAAGCTTGTTTGAGTCTACATTTTACAGTTTCAACATATTTATTTATTGAATAGAAGCCAATTTTTACTGTATCTCTATTATTGTTCATTGTATCTTTGTGTTAATAATATAGATCTGTATTCATTTTGTTCTACTCATAAAATCTGGATCAGTGGCATCAAAGCAGGCTGCTCTTGGTCATTTTTCAGTGCATGTCCCCGATGAGGTTCGAGTATAGAAAGTTGGGTCTTGATCGTGTCTCTCTTGAGGAAAATTGCTCTCACACACCCAAGAAACCCTCCATGGCGAAAGAAAAGAGAAATGATGGAGTAGAAGATTATATTAATCTATTGCTGGAGCAAGCTCTCACGCAACAGAGGGACGAAATGATGGAGATTTTTTTTCCAAATCCTTTGATGCTTGTGGATAACAACATATGCATCTTCATCAAGCAACCACTTTGGAAGCACCACTCCTTTCAAGGTACACATTAATTTTGATATTTCCATATTTGAAGTTCAGATAGATGCAGATGCTCTGGACAAATGGTTAAACCTGCTAGAAGGTTATTTCTATGTGCACAATTTTTTCAACAAGGAAAAGATCACCTTCACACTCCTTAAGGCTCTCCCCCTTGTCAAACATTGGTGGGAAACTTACCGTGAGAAAATTTCCACATAGGAGTATAGAATGATCAAGGTCGAACCCACTTGGGAGTCTTTCATAGATGTTGTCAAGGAACAATATTACTTTGTTGGCAACTATGAAGGCCAATACATGAGATGGACCACACTACGTCAAGAGAGGGGCCAAGCAGTGTCGAAGTTCACCAATATCTTCCATACCTTACGCACCAAGCTGGGTATCAAATATTATGAGCAATATTTGGTTCTAAAATAGGGTGGGGTTCTACATAGGTACATCCAAACCGAAATGGAGTTTCTGGACATCTCATCACTGGGAGTTGCTTATCGATATGTTGTCAAAATCAAGTAGAAATTTAAGCACCAGAACAAAGAAGAGTTTGGGTATGCAAATCTGCAACAACCAAGGTATGATAAAGACAACCCTAACAAACAACCTCCTGAAAATCAGTCTAAGCCACAGGAAAAGAAGTGTAAGGGAAAGACAAAGAATGACACTAGAAAGTGGTGCGATTTCCACAAAATCCCCTGGCACAACACCAATGAATGTCGCTCAAAACAGTAATTGGTAGTCGAGATCAAAGAAAAATAGCAAACATAGATTCATAATCTGATTCAAAAAATAATGGAAGGAGATAGATCATCGACACAAACCCCACTGCCACTGCCGCAACCACAACAATCCAACCAGAAGCACCAACAGATCCTAAAGAGGGGGAGCGCCTCTTCCATTCACAGATGTGGGCGAAGGGGATCTTGTTGCATCTCATTGTTGATATCAAAAGTCATCAAATAGTTGGAATTGCCAACAACGACACACCCATAGACATACAACATCATGTGTCTTCGCCAGGGATGAGATCTTTGTGTCAACCAACAATGTTGCATGTCCTACGACATCAAGCCCTTCAAGGATGAGGTATTGTGTGATGTTTCCCCGCTGGATGTCTGTGATGTTCTTTTGGGATAGGCATATATGTGGAAGCACCATGTTGTTTATGAGTCTCGACCCTGTAGTGTCATTGTTACTCTGTGGGATCATCTCTACAGGATACCAGAGGTAGTTCTGACTACTGTGTTGATAAAACAATGCAAGAAAGTTGTCTCTCATATGACAAAGTTTAGCTTCTTCGCGATTCAGGCAGGAAGTGAACAAAAGGACATTGTGGCCACTACGACCTCGGTTCAAGCCCCCTTTTATCTAGAAAAAGCAGATTGACAAGATTGAAGCAAAGCACAAAGATTCCTTCTACACACAATCATCTCATGCAGTCATGTTGGTTAAAAAGGTCCAACCCCTCCAACATCAGGTTCGCGACAACCTTCCACAAGCCAAGCAACGCAATGTCTCCAGCAAGGCAAGCGGTTCCCCAAGGTTCAGATTCAAAAAACGCTTTCCCATCTCCCAAGGGAACTCAACGCAATGGAGACCATTGCTTCCTAAAGAGGGAGGATTCATCCAAATGGATATCGGTGTCCACCCACCTATTCCAACTTGCTCACATGCAATTTTCATCATTGGTAGTTATTTCCTAGATTTTCGAGTCCTAAACTTTTGGGGTCATTTTAAGGCCCTAAACAACATTTTCGGGGCTTGCCATAGTCATAATGTACAAATAATTAGAGTGTGATGGCATAATGTGTAGTCGTCGAATAAACCTCTGCAACATGCTATCATGCGCCTAAAATGGAGATCGTATGCAAAAGTTACGACCCTAGGGAGTTGTTGTAGCAACTTACCCCATCGGGGCCCACATGACTTTTGGCGCTTCATCTCCACATTAGGGCCTCAAACCTTTTGGATTTTCATCTTTCGGGGACTAGGTTTTTTTATGTCTAGGGTTTTTCCATTTATGTTAAAAAGGCCTTTCGAGCCTCATTGTACTCATCTTCTTGCAAATGAGCTTAACCATCACATCTCTTCTCAGAGATCAGCTACCACCATTTTAGTGAGTATTTATGTAATTTTACAGTTCTATAAATTTCACTCATTAATAGAAATTGTGTATCATTGTATATATGTGCCTCTTGTTATATATCTGATATATCTCTGTTATACTATTGGCTCAAAGCTTTGCATTGGGGGTGGCATCTATACCTTGGGATCCATGTACGACACCTCAAGATTTGTGTACTTATTATGGGATGCATGACATTGCATTAGGATACATGATACTGCCTTGTGATTGATTTACCAACACACACACACACACACACACACACACACACACATACATATATACATACATACATGTATGTATGTATATACATACATACATATATGTGTATGTGTGTGTGTGTGTACACG
Organism: Picea engelmannii; assembly: GCA_009831015.1. NCBI lineage: Eukaryota > Viridiplantae > Streptophyta > Pinopsida > Pinales > Pinaceae > Picea > Picea engelmannii. Next base: position 245,491 of record ML783997.1, read on the forward strand.
AATCATAAGGCAGTACCACGGATCCTACAAGGGAATATCACGGATCCTAATGCAATGTCATGAATCCCATAATAAGTATGCAAATCTTGAGGTGTGGTACATGGATCCCAAGGCACACACACACATACATTGGGATCAATACCATTTTTCTTGGGATCCGTGACACTACATTGGGATCTATGACAATGCATTGGACAATGACAAGGACTCCACATCAACATCATGTGGCACCTAGACGACTCCTGAGGGGCACACTTACTTTCTTGGACATATCTTCTTACACATGTGGCTTGTTGGAGTTGATTATGCTTTGTTGACCCACATGTGAGGTTGTTGAGGTGGTTGGAGTTAGTTGAGGGGTTGTTACAACTATCTGGACCAATTCTCGAGCTTGTTATGAGTTAGTTGAAGTAGCTATGAACTTGTTGGACCACTCACTCGATGGAGCGTCTCATTCCTAGTGTCACACGTCCCAGTTGTGGTTATTTTCTTGTGGATCACACATCTTCTTGGTTGACTATTCTTCTACATCATGTGGTTTATTCCATACTTTTGGGAGGTGGTTAAGAGGGCACACTTGTTATTGGCCCTCTTGTTGATCACACTTGTGACATGGATGAGGTTGTTAGCTCACATTTGGGAGGGCACACCTCTGATTGCATTATTTTTATTGGTTCATGGTGATTTTAGACCATTGTTTTGGAGATATCACACCATTTTGAGGAGTTATATTGTCTAGCCCACATATTTTATTGTATTTCTCTCTAAGTTTGCTGGAGAGATTCTATTTTGGGCTAGGAGGTTCTAAATCTATTATTGTTATTCATGAGGTTGTTGAGGTTTTCTCCTATATAAGAGACATCTCACTCACTTGTATCTTTGTTGGAGAATAGTTGGAAGAAGCTTGTCTTTCCTTGCTAAAGCTATTATGTAATATTATCTTGTTTAAAGGTTTATTCTAGGATTGTATTCAAGACACTTTGTTTTTTCAGGTGTCTTTGAGGAAGGAGTTGCTACAAGACCATGGAAGGGCACCATGCCAAGCTGGAGGACTATTGTAAGATATAATTCAATTTTTTCCTTACCTTCTTTGGTCATTTGTATTTAGGATTTAGAATATTAAGTTTGGACATGTAGGGATTCTAGGATTTTGTTTTAAGACTAATATAGAGTTCATATTGTAGCACTTGGATGTGGATTCTTAAATGACCAATTCCCCTTAGGTGTTAGATACATTCAAACGTCTTAATTGATACTCATAGGGAAATCCTTGAATGGTGCATGTGACTTCAACACACTATACCAATTGAATAACCTTTCAAGCTAGACAAGTGACCCCATAGCCCACATGGGGTAGGCACTGGTCTAATCCCTTTAATCTTCATCCAAATTTTTTTAATTTTATCCTTTTAGTTTCGTTTACTTGCAATCTAGGGTTTTAATTGTTCATATTCTTCGACCTAGATTGCTTCTTCAAGTCTTTTTGAGCTACATGTTTGTATCTAGTTTAGAATTGAATATTTCTTGCAAAAAAATCGTTTATCCTTTCATGCTTAATCACTAAACATTCTTTGCATATTTCTTAGATCTATTGATTTAACTTCAATTTTTTGTGGATCGAAGGAATAGATGACTAATTGACTAAAGTGTTGCTCTTAAAGGTTAATAATTTCAATGTTTTTGGTCCTTCTCTGGAATATTAAGTGTTGGAAACTACGTTGATGGTTAATCACATATTGGCATTGTTTTCTTCAATAATTGCTATAACTTGTACTCTAATTTACTATAAGTATTACATTGATGCCCTAGGAACCCCAATGACTTGCTGAAGGGGCTAAACAATTCACACTAAGTACTAGTATTGTTGGTTGGTTTATCTATTCATTGAGGGTTTTAAGTGCAGGTTTACATGTTTAACATATATCATTTTACAATGTTGCGCTTTAATACACCTTCCACATCATATCGATACATAAAATCTCTCAACGCCTTGCTCAAAGGGTTCAATGACTCACCTTGGATGCATGTTATACTTGATGGAAATATTATTGTTTTAAGGGTTTGACATATTCATTTGGAAACTTATTTGATCATTGCTTTAACAATCCATGGCATGTCAAATGGATCTTAAATGTGCTTAAACTTAACATCACTCTCCTTTCCATGTAGTCTATTGGAATGTGTTAATTCCAAAGGTTTTTTTCTTAGATTGTTTCACTAATTTATGCTAAGGATTAAACAAACACTTAAGGTTATTCAACATTTTGTTCTTGCTTCATTTTATTTGTTGGCATATCACATAAAGCCAAGGGTTTGGACAAATGTTGATGAACACTTTATAACCTCTAAGTCGTTATAATTTATCTCCGTTTTAAATTCTAATTTAAGGACAACAAACTAAATTGATCTTGGCATAATCATTGGTTGATAACATGCTTAAATTTGATCTAATGTGGTTGAATATCTTCATGGTCAAAACTTGTTTTGCGACTATCACACAAATATTCACATGTTAGATTCATTTGTTCAATCAAGGGTTTCATAATCAAATTTTGATCAAAGGGTTAAGTCATGCTAGCTTAAGTGTTCCACTTTACATGATGAAATCAAGTAATGTTTAGCTTATGATTTGGTAATGGCATGACACACACATGCACTACATAATTTATCGAGCACTTAAGTTACATTGTGGATCTCTTGGAAATTTATGCTATATGGTGATGATCTATATTTGTCTATTTGTCTAAACACATTAAGCAATTTTAGAAATTACACAACAATACAACTTTGGGAAATTAAGCACCTAATTCTCGTAAATCTGTTAATACTATGGATCTTGTTGATGTATTAATTTGAGGGGCATATTTCATATTTAAATTTCCATTGTTACAATGCTAGTATTTGGGATTGTTAGATGGTTGGACAAGTATTTTGTTGATACAACACTTTATGGTTGCAAATGACTCATATGTCAATGTGGTGAAATTATATGAATCTAGCATTATTGAGCACATATTATAGTAATTCATCCTTCACTTTTCCATTTAAGTTGATTAATCATTTTGAGCAATCTAATGCAAGCTAATAGTTGATGGTAATTCACTTGGAAAACTTGTATTGGATTATTGTTAATCATACAAACGCTTTGCATACTTTAACTTTCACATCTTAAGGCAAATATGGTTGTTTGGTTAATAATTCATAATCAATTTAAGCTAATTAACACTCACATTTTTACAATGAGTTTAGCTAGATTGACCTTAGAGATACCCCATAGACTAGGATTTCCTCCTTTCCTTAGTCTGAAGAGTGGGGCAAGGCCACCGAGGTGATAGTGGGTGGCTTGCTCAAGAGTTGACTCTAAACTCTCTTCTTGTGGTTAAGACTTTTACATCCAATGATTGGTAACAAACCACACCTAGCATGTTTTACACTCAAGTATCATTGTGACAAACACTCCAACCAATCACTAAACCACATCCCAAAAATGAAGTGTTTCCTTTGATTGATATGTTTATTGTACATCTACATTGATATGTTAAATTCATTGATATTTATATCATGATAAACATACATAATAATAATTTAAAGTTTTATAACACCAACTTCGTATTACATAAACAACATAATAATAATTTTAAGTTTTATAACACCAACTTCGTATTACATAAGATAGGGATATATGATTTTATATTCATAAGAACATTATCAAGATAGATAGCATTCACATGATTGATTGTTCACACAAACTTAATATAAACACAAGGGAGATAGTTGCAAAGCAGCTAGTCCCTACCTCATGAGTACAACATTCAACAACACAATTTATTGCTCTAGTCAGAATTGAGTACAACTTTTCAGCTACAAATCTCTTTTCCATGGCCTGATTTACATGACGAGGATTACTAAAGGACTTTGTCATTTATTACTTTCCATACTGACATTAAATGGATTTTGATGGCCGTCGCTCGGGATCCTAGGAAGGCCATGGTGCCTTTATACCCCATTATTATGCCAAAGCCCAACAACATAAAGCGACTAAACAATTATGTTGGTAGTAAGAGTTAACACACATTTCTTTACCATTCTTTGCCAATGATTTTTAAAACATTTCTTCTAACATATTTAGGTGACAAATAAAAAAAGTAAACCCTAAACTTAAAATAGATGTAAGCTAATCAATATCTCAATTTAATAAAAGCATTTAATTATCATAAAGATAAACATGTATTAATAAACGATAAATGATCAATACACATTGTTAACATGTTAAATATGACATGATGTTTACACATCCAAGTAAATAGCATTGGCGATCTAGTTGATTAAGATCACAATATTGAAATGATGCATACAATTTTGTCTCTGTTATTATTATAAATTATCGATTATCGAGCTGCAAACAATCTCATTAACAATTGTCGAACGACCAACACTTTGGAATTTTGAATTGAATGTACAATGTTTTTCCTCTTTTGCCCTGCATTTGAAGAGGTGAAGGTGGAAAGCTGAAGGTGAAGGTGGATAGCTTTGTGAGTGGATTTAACACATATAAGATAAGAAGACCGTGTTGGTCCTATGTGAAAAAATTATAAGCTGACCAATATTTAAATAAAAAAGGATGTTATGAATATGCATGGTACATGTAACCACGAGTTCGAGTACAAACAGGTTACAGTGCGAACGAATTATAATTAAAAACATAAGGAGGCAGAGTGACATTGGGAATGAATTATAATTAGAAAATAAGGAGGTTGAGCGATAGTTGGAATGAATTATATTATGAACGCAACTAGGTGATAATGGGAATGGATTATAATTAGAAAGTGAGGGGGAGTGATAGCGACGAAGACCTCACTATCTGGGATGCAAATTAAAATAAGTGTATTGTCTTTGATCCTAGCTCCTTAAACATGGGCACATGGTGCACAAGACTCGCCATGACATTTTTAAGAGGAGAAATTGGAAAGTCCAGAACATCAAATCTGAGTTGGGAATGGATTAAAATGGCATATTCTGGTTAAGAGTGGTGTAATCATATAGCAAACAATTTATTCGTTAAAATAATGTTGCAAAAAGAAGGCTCGTCGGAAATGAATGGTCATGAAACGCACACAACGGAATAAACTGGAAGAGTCCTCAATCACCAGTTGAATATGTTAAATGATTTTTATTGTTTTTAAAATCCTTGAAGGAAAAAAATAATAAAATACTTTTATGTCAATTTAATAACACGTGTAAACAAGTGTCAATGAAAAATAAAAACAAGTGTCAATGACAAATAAAAACAAGTGTCATTGAACATGCATTTGTGGGTGGGCTTCATCGCCATCTGCATTGCTCATGGCTCAGACCAGTCATGTGTATTTGCAATTGACGTTACCCACCAGAGAGTCGATCAAGATCACCATTGAGGCATACTTCTTGTACGATGCAATGCAGACTTTATAACACACGCTTATGAGAGCAGGCTTCAAGGTTTCAGGTTTCCATAAAGTAAGAGACCACTCGAATTATGGTACATAGCATCCACACCATGCACTGTTTTTTGCATTTATGTATAACAATGGTTGAACGAGAATGCAATGGGTGATTGCAGGGTAATTTGGGATAAGCGTATATGCAATAACATGACTATTGTTTCACATAAAGCGTTTACAGGTGGATTTCAATTGAGGATTAGTGATTAACTTTCTATTATTTAATTACAATGTTAAAAATAGGAATGAGATGATGTATTGAATAAATAAATGTACACAATAAATCACAGTTATTGGAACCAAACGACAACAACGCCTGTAATCTAAGCATCTGTCTAATGAAGCAAGGAAGTTGGAGGAAGCCATGGGTTTTCTAGAGTGTGTGTTGAACAACAATAAGAACTTTATTAACTATAAGCTGGAGGAAGCTGTGGGTTTTCTAGAGTGTGTGTTGAATAACAATAAGAACTCTACTAACTATAATCATAATATTTGTAGAGGAATATCAAAGTCGCTCTATCATGTCAAAGTATAATTATTGCTTTAGTGCAGTTCGAGTCAAGTGACAACGCAACGGGGTTCGCTAATTTTCCCGCTATAGGAATCACCTTCCTAGGAAATTTAGTGGTATTTATTACAAGCTTGTTGAGGGGAAGACTGGACCTGGAGATGGGCGCCAGGGATGTTTTGGCCACCTTGAGAGGCCCCCAAATATACGATATAAATGACGGGTTCAAACTAAGTACCCGTGAGAAACAATTAGAATATATGTTTGGAAAGGCCTCTGTTGTAATGTTGTCGTATGACCCACCCAATTCATCCATGAAGCAATTCATGAAGTACATCTGCAATGCCTATAAGGTGCACTATGCAACATTAATGGCGGTATATCATTAAATTTATAAATTTAATGGTGTGTATCTGCATGTACAAATCTTTAAATTATAATCCCTTGTTAAATTATAACATTATAGTGAAAGTTAGTCACCAGCTTGAGTGCATCCATCCCTGTCTTGACTCCAATGTTACTCATTTTCAATATAGATTTTCTGAAAGCTGCAACAAAACCTATGCCTCCTGGGTAGCTTTTCACGAAAGATTTGGTAGAATCATTTACCCAGAGCCTCTAATCTGACTAAAGGGCAACATTTCCATCTCTCACATTTTTTAAGAAAGTGGCGTCGAATGTTGTGGAGTTTTCCCTTTCCCTTGTCCAGATCAATTAATTTTGACCCGTCAACACCAGAAGGGCATTGAGATTGAAGATCACTTAGATATGTTGTATTGATTGTGGGATCTGCGTGACCTGCGATGACCGTACTCAGAAAAATGAGAAACTGTCATTTAGGAGAGAATGAAAAAATATGAAGGTACCCCAGTAAAACTCAAAAATTGTATTTGTATTTTTTTTAGTTTTAACTTCATGTAAATCCCGTGTCTTGTATCCTGTATACAAGGCAGTCAAAACAACTACCTTAATTGCATGAGTCTGAGCAACAATAGAGACATTTAGCATTTTGCAGGGCGAGGCGAAATACAGATTGAAAACATAGCTTTATTGTATAAGCTTGTCGTCACCGTACCAGCTATCGAAGGAGAATCATATGAGTTGCTGAAGGAGAATCTTGGATTGCTACACGCAAGAGGATCTTGACGAGATGTCTAAGGATGAAGGTTGTGTTATACGCTGACTATTCTTCATGCAACCTTCTTCATGCAGCCTTCCACATAGTGCACACACAGGTCACCATGGGAGAGTGATCTTAGAATGAAGCGCCCCTGACCCTAGACTGCAACACCCCTGCAACCATAGACTGTAGAGTCTGTAGACTGTAGTGCCACCTCCAAACTCGCCAATGAAATAATTTATTTCAGAAAATAATTTTAAAGCTAGACAAATAACTAATAAAATTTGTAACACACCAAGGGAATAAAGTCAAATCAAAAGGATTTAAACCAATAAAAAATGCACTAGAGGAAATTAGGAAAATGAAGAAAATGTATTGATTTTGGGAAAAATTCAAACAATAAGTATATTTTAAAAACCTTTGCATTTTTTTTTCCTCAAGAAAAAGCAATTCCATTGCTATTCATTAAGAATCAAATGAAACTTTACAAAGCATTTACAGACACCATAGTCATAAGAGATGACTTGGACTGTCTCATTTACCACCCACCATCTTTACCCAGAGCTTTCTTTGATAGAGAATCTGCCAAGGTATTGAATTGACGATGGACATGAAAACTTTGGATCCAAGAGAATTGATGTTTTAGCTCCAAATTTTTCTGCTTCCAAGCAAGGAGAGAGAGAAATTGAAGCCGATATCTGCCCTCAAACCAATCAGGAATAGTCTTTGAATCCCCAGCCACCATAATCTCAAAGATGTGAAGATAAGAGGCAAAGGATAAAAGTCCCCAAAGGCCAAGAAGTTCAGCTTTAACTTTACTGCCAAGACCAATAGCTAGAAATAGTCGGTAGTAATGAGACCCATTCAACGTTAATACTATACCAACACCACATTCACCTCTTGCAACAACACCAACGAAAAATCCAATCGACCTCTAATAGAAATATATAGGATTAAGAAACAAATCATATGGAGAATCGGTATAGTCACTTGGAAGCTCTTTAATAACAGACACAATTTTGAGACAGAGAGCATGTTCATTCCTAGAGAAATCTTTGAAAAGGATTTTGTTCCAGTAACACCAAATTCGCCATAGAACTACAAAAGGAACAACTTTGTGATGTGGAAAGGTGAGAAATCACTATAAAAGATTCTCGCTCAGATTCATTTTAGACCATGAACAATAGAGTTTGAGAAGCCTACAAACCTCCTGCAATATATGTTGAGATACTTCACAAGACATCAATACGTGCTTGATAGATTCCTCACTATTGAGACATAAAGGACAGACTGAGGGTCCTATGCCACCTCTTTTTCGATAATTGGCACCAATAAGAATTTGATCATTCAAACAAAGCCAGATAAATAGTATTTGTTTTAATGGAGCTTTCACTTTCTAAATTGCTCGATACCACCAATCTGAAGCCATGGAACAGTGCCATGAAACTAATGCTTCATAGACCATCTTTGTTGTGACAGTGTCAGATGAATGATTCAAAGACCAAACAAGAGAGTTGCATACATCTTTAAGAACGACACAATTCCTACTTAGATTCATTATATAATTCCTCCATTCCAATGCAAGAGATCCCTCCGGATTAAAATTTGAAGCATCCAACCAATCATGAGAACCTGAAAGATTGTATTGTGAAGAAAACGATATGTGAGCAATAGTGTAAATCTGCATAGAAGATAGATGTGGTAGAAGATATGGAGATAATTTATATGAGGAGCCGCATCCAATAAAAGGGTCTTGCCCAACTAATACACGCTTGACATTCCCTATAGACCAAGCCAACCGATTCTTAAGAAGAGGCAGAGAGTCCAAAAAGTTTCTCCATAAATTTGAAGCCAAGAGAGCAGGGGACTGTTGCAGACATAACCAGAAAACCAAATCCATGCCTTTCAAATATTTCTTCAATATAACTTTACTCCATAGGCTAGTTCCAAAGAGAGCACGCCACAAAGACTTTGTAGCCAATGCTCTTGCAAACGTGTTGATATTACGAATGCCCCAGCCACTGTAGGATTGTGGTTTGCTTATCAAGTCCCAACTAGCAAGATGATAGCATGAGGGCTTCTTTAATCCTTTCCATAGAAAGTTTGTACAAATCTGCCTGAAGGAAGTAATAATTTTTCCTGGAACTTTTTCCAAAGTAAGCCAATAGACTGGTAGATTTTGAAGAGCATAATTTAGCAATACAAGTCTACCTCCCATAGAAATCCATCAGAAGGTCCAGTGTCCTAACATTTTCTCCAACTTCTGAACCAACCATATCTAGTCTACAACCCTATAATCATTTGGCTTCAAATTGGAACCAAGGTACCTCAAACCATTTTCTAAGGGAAATAAAGGAATCCCGAACAGATCTTCAAAGCTAGATAGCCTATAAGATTCCATATTGTTGTATATGAAGCAGATTTTTGACAGTTAACCTCCATTGTAGAAGCTTGATAAAATAAATCTAAAAACTATTTAAAAACTGTCCATTCTTCAAAAGAGTCAATCCCAAGAATCAACACATCATCCACGAACAACATATGTGTTAATGCAACTCCTTTTTCTACTTTGAGACCAAAGAATTTACCTTCAAGACAAGCTTTTTTTTATCATCCTACTGAAAGCCTCCATGACCAAAAGGAACAATAAAGGGGATAATGGGCAACTTGTCTTAATCCTCTTTGCCCTTTAAAAAAACCTGTTGGAACACCATTGACCAAAATTGCATAATTTGAACTAGTAACACATCCCATTATCCACTGAGCTACTTCCCACTTTAGTCCAATTTGAATCAACAACAACCTAAGAAAATTATGGCTCACCCTGTCATAATCTTTTATAAGATCCAACTTTAGAACTAAAGTCTTCAATTTCTTAGTCTTTGCAGAATGAAGACTTTCCTGTGCGAGACCTACAACATTAAAAATTAGCCTGTCCTTTAGAAAACCAAATTGTTCTTTCGAGATACAAGTAGCTAACTTATCTTTAATCCCAAAAGCAATTATTTTTGAAATGACTTTATAAACAAAGTTACATAATGCTATAGGCCTAAAGTCACTGAAGGAAACATGCTTGGATTCTTTCAGAATGAGAGCCACAAAAGTTGCATTAAGGGAACCACTGACATTGCTAGTAGTCCTTGATTCCTCAACGACTGCAAGAAGGTCCTTCACCAACAAATCAAAGAAATGTTGAAATAACTTCTGGGTCCATCCATCGGGCCTAGGACTTTTGTCCTTAGGCATGATCTCAACAATATCTTCCAACTCCTAAAAGGTGATTTGTCTTCCCAAGAAATCACTTTCTTCATCTGAGAAAAACCTTGGAATCTCTTTTATAACTTGTAGTTGGGTTAAGATATCTTCATCGTCCTTGGCTTTGAAGATGGACTTGAAGTAATTATAAGCTGCTTCTCCTATCTCATCCTGACTAGATTGTTAATTCCCATTCATATCTATAATGTCCTATATAGTATTTGTCTTCCTCCTACTTTTTGTAAATTTGTGGAATTTTTTTGTGTTTCTATCTCCACTTCTGATCCAAATTGCTCTACTTTTGAGGCACCAAGCCTCTTCCTCCAGTCTAAGGATATCCTCCTTCCTTCTTACTAGGAAATTGATTTGTTCTTTTTCATCATTTGTAAAAATTTGAGAAGGACAATTTTTAAAGATAAAACCCAATTTCTGTTCCAGTTCAAGAAATTTTGCTGGTATTTATTTCTTTTTCTCCTTTTTCCATAGAACTACCTTCTCTTTTAAAAAAATTTAGTTTCTTTACTAACAGGTTCATTGCCGAAGAATCTTTCCAATGTGCCATTGAAGAACAAGTGTTCAAAATAAGCAAATTGAAATCAGGCTCCTGTAACCATTGGAGATTAAATTTGAAGGGGTAATGGGACCTTTCCTTTTGATTATCAAATTAAAGACACACATGGTTATGATCATAAATAAGGGAGTTTATAACCCATGACCTGCATCCGTGAACACTCCCAGTAAAACAACATTCATAAAAAATACGTCTAATCTTTTTGAGATCTCGTCACTGCCTAGACGACCATTCCTCCAAGTAGGAGAGATAACCTCTGGGACAATGTCCACTAAGTTTGCAGAGGAAAACATGGAAGAAAAATAATCTACCAAAGGATCAGGACGAGCTCAAGACCCCCAAATTTCTCTCATCAAAGTTGTGAAATTGAGATCACCCACAATTATCAATCCTTCCTCTCCTAAGAAATCTCTCTCCTTTAGTGATTTCCAGAAGGAAAGTCTGTCTTGATAGGGACCATAACAATTTAGTAGCTTGACAATACTAGAAACTCCTTTAAGGCGTCCTTCCATCAGAATACCTACAAAAGTATGAAATGCTTGAAGATCAATAGATAAAGGATTCCATAAAAAAATTAAGCCTCTAGAGAGGCCTGTAGTATCAATAACTACACAATTCCATAAGGGACAACACTTTAAGAATAAGTCCTTTGCTTTATAACTATCAACCATGGTTTCCTTGAAGAAGATAATGTTAGGGCTAGTTGACTGTATCACCTTGTTTAGGCTTAACAACTTAGGGGCACCCCCAACCCCTCTTAGATTCATTTATAGAATGATCATATGGGGAAACCCAAATTGGGCTCCAAAGCTCTAAGCGCCCTAGGGGAAGAAAGAGAATCATGAGCTTGAACATGGGAGGAGTTAATAATAGGTGCTAAGCCTCCCTCTACAACACCTATAACCCTTTTTTAACCTTTTTTGTGCTCTTCTTATGAATGGTCACATTGGCTCTATCCACATTCTGTTTTGCAGCTTCATCTTAATAATAGACTAGAAGAGGGGTGTTTTTAAGGGCCTCTTTATAGGAGGGTTTCAAAACTTGTCTGCCAAAAACTTCTGCTTGTGAGAAATTTTCAACACTGTCAACATTACCAACGTTGTTCAGTTCTAAAGAAGGGGAGCCAATACCCATAACTTCTTTGTAAGATGGAGTGGGGTCCTCATTAAAAACAAACCGAGCCAGGGTATGAATTTGGGTTTCCTCATAACCAGTATTTGTTACAAACTGGTTTGGTGAGCCAGATTGTGTAGGGGTTATTAACATCGTCTGGTTTTCCAATTATTGTAGAGGAACCTTATCAGCATACATCAAATTCTTGGTTGGAAGTTCTTCAACTTTTTTTAAAAAAAATCTCCCCAAAACCCCCAAAACAATTTCTACTAGTCACTCCTCATTATCATGAAGAATTTTTATATCCTCATGATTCAAATTATTTTCATTATGAAATGAGAGCGGAGATATAACACAGAAATATATAGAGATATTACAAGAGAGACAACAATATAACAAAGATATATCAGAAATATAACAAGAGTCATAGATATACAATAATACACGATTTCTATTAATGAAAGAAATGTACAAAGATTGTAAAAATACAAAGTGAAAGACTCGCTAGAATGGTGGCAGCTTATCTTTGAGAAGAGATGTGACGACTACTCTCATTCGCAAGAAGATGATTATTACAATGAGGCTCTAAGGGCCTTTTTAACATAAGTAAAATCCAAAACCCTAACCCCGGAAGATGAAACGCCAAAAGGTTTGCGGTCCTCGATGGGGGTAGTTGATATGTCAACTTCCCGAGGGTGTAACGTTTGCATACGATCTCTGTTTGGGGCGCTCGATACACCGTTAGAAAGGTCTAATCGAGAATAACGATTTTTGATTGGTCCAAGCTAGTGCCTATGGCAGTCGTTTGGACCACGAATCCCCAAAAAATGTCGTTTAGGGCCTCAAAACGACCCCGAAAGTTTGGAACCAGAAAAACTGCCAAGATGGAAAACTGTTTTTTGAACCCGTGGAATAGGTGGGTGGCCATTGATATCCACTTGGATTACCTCATTTGATAAACTATTGAAAAAAGAGGGGGAAAAAATCTTCATTTTCCTAAGAAAGGAGTTTCGCTCCTAACTGCTTGGAGAGGGTGGATCTGAAAAAAAATCCAAGGGCAATTGAGGTGACTGAGAACCCTTATCACCTTCAAACATAGAGAGGCCAATTGTTTCACACCTTCAAACTTTTTTGTTGTCTCTTTGCCTTCGCTTGACCTCCGTACAACCGGGGCTGCCCATTCTCTATATCTTTGTAACAGTCTGGTTTTGTGACCATAAGTTTAATGTCAGATCTTGATCTAGGGTTTTTTGGGCTATCTCTCATCGGTCCAAGTTAATGGAGAAACCCTTGAAGTTTCGTGAACTTCCTTATTGTCAATCAAGCACTTCGAAGATTGTCCCAATTCAACACCAGATCTAGACTTCGCATGACAACCACCTATCACTTTTACACAATAAGAAAAAAAAAATTAAAAAATGAATAAGAAAAAAATATTAAAAAAAGATAAGAGATTTTATAGTCGTTAAAACCTCACTAAAAACACTAAAAAAAATAAGAAGAGAGGCTGGTAAGAAAAAAACATGTTGACTCGAGAACCAATGAGGAACCCTAATAGAACCATAATAACACAATGCACGTTTCCAATGTCGTAATCAGAATTTTTCCCAGCCAAAAAGAAAATTCCAACCTGTAATATGCATATAGGAAAAATTAGGGTTGGAGAACTTAAGTAGTGAGCGGAGAGTGTTCCGAACTCTGGGAATCCCAAATCAGAATAACCAACAATCGCTTATGTGTTCGTTGTATACTGTTATTCCTTCTCCTATGCAGGGTTGGAGTGGAAGATCGATTTTACATGGAGGCAGTGGATTTCTTACTATTCTGAGGTAGCAGCCTTGAAGACTCTTATACCTGCTTGTTTTTTTCTTGGTCGATCACAATGCGGCTGGTCAGGGGTTCGATTCTCTCCTCCAAACCGTGTACGAGTTCGAAGGCAGCTCGCATTCTGCGCCGTTTCCTGTTCAGTGACGCAGGAACGGACGTATCCGTCAAGAGCTTCCTCAAGAGAGCGGCGCGCTCTCTGGAGTCCAAGCGAGACGCCGAAAGTTCTAGTCTCCGCAAACCTAAACGGAAAAGGCTTGAAGAGACCACCGCTATCCCATACCCTGAAGAGGACACAGAGGCCGAAATAGCAGATTTAGAGGACGGAAAACACAGGAAGAAGAATAGGCGAAAAACAGAGGTGGATGCCAATGAGCAATTTTCACAGATTGCAGAGCCCCAATCAGAGGTTAGCGATAAACCCACAAAAAAATCGAGGAAAAAGCACAGTGAAGAAGAAGAGGGTCCGAGTGAAATAAAAGCAGAATTTGATGCGAAGCCAGAAAAAAAGGATTCTGATTTATATGATGCTACCCTTATTGGCCATAATAAACAGAGAAAAATGTTGAAAGAAAATGCGTTTTTGACGGATGATGTAACCCCAAGTCCAGGAATGAAAGGACTCAAGATAGGAATCAGTCCTCAAAAGGAGGACGAGACAGAGCAGAAGAGGAAAGATGACAGGAAGCATAAGAAGAAAGGCGATGCTGTTAAACAATATGAGGAAAAAGCAGATCTGGAGTCGAAGGGAATACCTGCTACACAAAAGAAGTCAAATAAATTAAGGTCTCCTGATAAGTTTCAGCATCAACAAGCTTCAGAAGAAGATAAGTCAAGCTCTAAAAAATCAGAAAAACACAAAGCTTCTGTCAATGGGGTTGAAGGAGTAGACGAACCTGATCACAGTCGTCATTCTAAGAAAAAAATGGCAGGAGTAGCAGCTGAAGCTGGAGCCGGTGAACACGAACTACACTCTAAGAAGAAGAGAAGGATAGACAATACTCCAAGATAAGTACTGTTTTTGTAGCTGGATTTTTTTTGCCAGCATCAATGCGTTTTCACGAGGTTATGTGCTCTTTTTCTTGCAATGCGTATTTGTCGGCAACGTCCTTGAGAAAATCTCTGGACCAAATTGTTTATTTATTTGTGAAGGTGCATTGCTTGTACATGCAATACTTCCATTTTGCCACTAAGAGATCACCTCATTTTTTAGCAGAAGAGAGCATCTGATTCGGGTTTTTGTTGGGTACTATTGACAAACAGTAAGTATTATTTTTTGTACCCTTTTCTAATTATAATGTTGGTTCAGAAATGATGTCTCACCTGCTGTTAGTGAGTAAATCATAATTTTCTCAGTGTCAAATCAAATTTGTTAGATTTCTGAATTAATATAAGAGCCTTGTGCATTTGTTATTTGTTCCTTTCAGTTCTCTTTCATTTTACATGCAATGATAAGAATCTAGGGTTCAAACTATAGAATAAACCACTTCCAACCATTTTCCAAGTACATAAACAGGGAGAACATGTTTTGGTCGTTGTGAGATCCAAGTCAATGGCAGTCGGGAATGTCAGAGGTAACCATGCTTCAACTGTGTTATTATGGATTATTGTTGTTGTTGAAAGAGAGTAATTCATGCATTAGAGAGAGATTGCATTCATTTGTATTCTTGTATCTTTGTCTTCTATGTTATTGGCAGGTTGATTGATTTAATTCTTTAAGGTGTAGAATTTCATACTAATTTGAACCAAGCAATGAATCATAATCGCAGAAATAGTAAGAAGAAGAGGAAGAAGAACCATTTACATCAAGAAATTAACACTCTTAATAATAATCTTTGCAATCACCCAACAAACATAAGACATTGCTTTCTGTTTCTTATTGTCAATCTCGAGGATTCTGTGAATGTGTATGTATTGGAAAGAAACCCAATAGACATTGAATAAAAATCAGAACAATACATTGAGGAAGCCCAACGCCTGTGAGAAGGAAACCAAACAACTAGAAAAGGGAGACTTGAAATCTTTGTGAATGAAGCTGAATAGCTAAGAAAAAGAAAAGGTCAGCAGTTACATTTGGACAAAAAAAGACAATTTATAGACATGTTTCATTTCAAAGGGAGGAATTTATAGTCCCTTGATATGTGTGTGTAGGAAACAAACCCAAAGATGGAAACCAAACTTTTGGATAAGGGACACTCAAACGCTTTGTCAAGGAAGCTGAATAGATGAGAGAAAGAAGTGACAAGTCAACTGTTACATTTATAGACATGTTTCATTTCATATTTTTTTGAACTTGTGACTTTGAAAGTTAAAGCAAAGCCTGAAAGTTGATTAGACTGCCGGATAGACATCTAATAATGTCTTTGGTGGCAAATGTTGGTATCCAATATTTTGTAATTGCAATCGTGGAAATTTTTCCTTCTCTTTGGAAAGCCATTTTGTAGCTTGAGCAAATTGTCTCTTTTGTCTGGCTTTACATTTTTTATAACTTTAGCAATTTTTCTCTTTCAGTAGACTATTCTGGTATATTGTATTTGCAATGGTGGAAATTCTTCCCTTGATCTTTTGAAAGCCATTTTGCAGCTTGAGCTGATTGTCTCTTGGTCGATTTTACATTGGTGCTTTGATGTTGCTTGATTGACTATCATCATGGCTTGGCGATACCCTATCTTAAATGAAAGTCAATAAATGTTGCAACACATTCTAGGATTGTAGATTCCTTAGACTATGTTGATGTATTTAGCATCAAACAGATACTTCCACATAGGCTCAGTGTCTAGCATGTGGAAGTCATCCTTGTAACCTCTCAGAAACTTAAGAAATTCACTTTATGAGTAATTGTTAAAGTGAATGACCTTTTAGATTAATGTCACATGTGAGATTAATTAAGTTAAATGCCTAAGTTATTGGCATTAGTAACTTAAGTGAGTTGGATTAAGTCCTAACCATTAGATATAAAGTGAACGTGAGATTAGATCTAGGGTTTTGGATTTAGGGGTTAAATCAACATTATAAAACGCTGCCTAGGTGAGAGGATGAGACACACAGAGAGCACATAGGAACAAAGAGGGATTCTTTGCTCATGTGCTTGTGTCACACACTGAGTGGACAATGAGAAGATTTTGTTGAGTGGGTGAAGAGTAGTTCATCCAAGTGTGAGTGGGCTGTTGTTTTTCTTCATATGAGATATGATCGATATATTATTACAATGATGAGTGTTCCATATATAGAGAACATATAATGACCATCCATGAAAGGATGCGTTCCTTGGATAATCATTAACTATTTATTATTATCATTTACTTATTATATATAGTATTTAATAATCAATAATTATATTATTAATTATTAATCTAAGAGAATGTCTTCCCGATGTTGTCCAAACATCAACACTCCCTCTCAACGAGGGAGACATTCTGCATCATGCCAAGCTTCTCTCTGAAGTATACAAACTTCACCCTAGACTGACACTTGTCTGTCAGTCTTGGGAGACGTCTCTCTCCCACTTGAACCGAGGAGAAACTCCTTCTGTGACTCTCCCTCTGAGCCAATTGACTCTATTTGAGATCAGGCTCACTCTAGGTCCGCATGTAATAACATATAACATCTTGAGTCTTTATCATTCCTTGTCAAATCACCATGACTAGGACAAAGACCACATCGGGATCTTTCACCACAGGTACACACCTGTGAGTGAATGTCATCTTGATGGTATCTGACACGTGGAAAACACTTCAAGCACCTCGAGTCCATATTATTCCTTGTCATGATCAAGGAAAGACTACGCCTGGGCCCATTTACCACAAGTGCACCTTTATGATAAATGTATCTTATCTCCCTTGGTCTGCAGCCTAATCTAG
>ML783997.1:266790-316439 GCA_009831015.1 Picea engelmannii
GGGCCTTTGGCTATCTCATTTTCTACCTCTATCGCCCTCCTCTTCCTTGCTTCGTGAACAATCCTTGGCTCATTGCTAACACCCAAGGAAGGAGGAGGAGGCTTGCTACTGCCATGCATAGCAATCTTTTCTCTTTTATCCTTCAGTTTTTGAGCATCATCATGCTCTTTTTGGAATCTATCCCTCACCTGCAGATCTAGGGTATGACGACAACCTTCAACACCCTTCCCTTTATGCAAAATGTGAGCCTTGACTCTTGTGTAAGAGCCCTTGAAGTTCTTATCCTTCTTGCATAAATTGCAGTTCCATTCCCATGAACCTCCACCGGCATCCATAGCCTTGACCTTAGTAACATGCCTCCAAAGAGGATAGTATTCCTGCTGCCTGCTTACTTCGGCAGCTCTAGGATTAGATGAAACATCACATTGAGAAGCCATGAATGCTGCAAGAAAAGAAGAAAATGAAAACTTTGTTCACCAAACAAAACAGAAAATTAGTTTTCATGGTTAGATTGGCTGTTGTAACAACCAATCTAACCATGAAAACTAATGAARACTAACCATTTTCAGATCCAATACTTAAACAAACTTTTCAATGGTTAAATTGTGAGATAAATGAAAGATAACAGCAGAAAGAAGCAACCCTAATGGCTGTAGCTAACAATTTATAACAGCAGCAAGCTAAACACAAAATTCATAAAATAGAGAAGAAATCTAAACACAAAAAAACTGCTAACTTGCTAAGCAAACATAAAATAAATCTACTCACCAAATAGAGAAGAAATCTGCTCACTAAAACCACACACAATCTCCTTCTTGCTGCTGTAGGAAGCTCCTCTTGCTAATGAAAGTGTGAGGAATGAGTGAAGCAAGTGGTTTCTTATAGCAATTGAAGGATATTTAGGGTTTTAGTTTACATCTAGAAGTTTTTTTTTTTAATTAAAACAAAAACACAAAAAATCATCTTAATTCTATTTAGAAAAGGCCAAAAAGGCATTAATTAAAACTAATTTGTTGTTTGGGGGCCCTACGACCCCCTTAATTTGCCTGATTTTTCTTTAAAAGCAGAGGAAACCCGACCGTACGGGCGCGGTACGGCCCCGAAACGCCGGCGGCCGTATCGTACGACGTTTCCATTTCGGGAAACGCCATACGGTACGGTCGTTGGCGTTTCAGGGCCATACCGTACCCGTTTCGGCGTACCGTACGGTTTCCGGCTCCGAAACAGAGGGGGGGGGGCGTTTCCTGCAACTTAGTCTGAAAGGAGCTTGCGAAGTCACACTGCTTCACGAACTGCCACACTCAATGTAATGTACTCTGCTTCTGTAGTGCTCAAGGCCACAAAAATATGTTTCTTGCTACATTAGCAAACCATGGCAGATCCTAAAGTGAAGCAATACCTAGAGGTGCACTTTCTGTCCACTGCGCTCCCTGCCTAATCAAAGTCAGTATATCCCTGCAATCTCATGTCAATACCGGAAGTATATCTCAGACCATGTCCAACTGTGCCTCGAAACAATCTAGTGTGTATGTCTCCGCTGACTCATAAACTGGCTAAGTGTACTCACTACATAACAAATATTTGCTCTGGTGTTAACCATATACATCAATGATCCAATCAACTGTCTGTACAAAGTCAAATCAATTTCGTCAAAATCGGAAGAAGAGACACTTAGTTTCTTCAGATTCGTCACCATTGGTTTAGCCACAGGCTTCCAGTTCAACATCCCAAACATCTTCAATATCTCAACTTTGTACTTCCCCTGACTCAGGAAGATCTCATTAGTTCTCTGCCACACCTCTAGTCCCAAGAAGTAGTGCATCATACCAAGGTCCTTCATCTCAAACTTAGAGGCCAACRCATACTTGCATTCAACAATAAGGCTCTTTGTACCGGTGAGGAATAAATCATCAACGTAGAGGACCAAAATCAGGGACTCACCATTAACAGTCTTGCAGTACAGGTTGGGATCGACAACACTTTTTCTGAAGCCCAAACTCATCAGGTGTCCATCAATCCTCGCATACCAAGCTCAAGGTGCCTGCTTGAGTCCATACAGGGCCTTCTTCAACTTGCACACATGAGACTCCTTCTCATGTATCACGAAACCATCTGTCTGCTCGATGTATACTTCTTCCTCAATCTCTCTATTGAGAAAGGATGTATTCACATCCATCTGATGTACTCTCCAACCCATGGATGCTGCAGGGGCAATACTCATCTAGATACAAGTGTATCGAGCAACATGAGAAAATGTCTCCTCATAATCTATTCCCTCCACCCGAGAGAATCTCTAGCAACAAATTTCATTTTTGTGCCTCTCGATGCTCCCGTCAACTGTGTGTTTGATCTTATAGATCTATTTGGAAGTCACTACAGACTTCCCATCAGGTCTTGGAACAATATCCCACACATCATTCTTCATGATGGACCGATACTCCTCCATCATGACATCTCTCCATACTGGATGACTAGTTGCCTCCTCATAACAGGAAAGCTCAAAATGAATGATGTGGCTCATAGCTGCGATATAGCACGAATATCTTTGAGGTTTCTTTCTCATTTGGAAGGTACCACGAGGAGTTTCATGTCCTTCTGCCTCCTGCAGAGTCTCACAAGCACATGCATGTCTCTTCTGACCTATTGCAATATCTCTGGGAACATTAACTAGAGCTATAAGATCAACGAGACCAATTTGATTAATAGGCTCAATTGTCTCCCTCTGAAAGGTAATTTCATCTTGGACCATATTTGACATATAGAGGTTTCTCATGAAACCAATGTCTAAGACATATCAAGGTTCCCTCATGGAACCAATGTCTCACAAGACATATCGAGGTTTCCTTGTGAAACCAATGTCTTGGTTCCTTCATCTCACCATCTGAGGCACATTAGGATGAAGTCTACATTCCCCCTACTAGTCCACACAGGACCCTCCGGGGATAATGTCTCATGATGTTTCCTCAAACATCAACACTCCCTCTAGAGTTGGAGGTGACTCCTCCTCTATCTCTGCTCCCTCTGACACCGAAGGTAGCTCTACCTCATTCTTTGGCGGTAAAATCTCTACTCCCTTTGGATGTAGTACAACCTCCTCTACTTGGATCTATCACCATAGTTGTGCTACAACAGGTCTTGACTAGTTGTATCCATGATCACTAGAACTGTCTCTGTTATTTGGCATGGTCTCGTCCTAGGAGGTACATTGCTCCTAAAGACTTCCTGTCTCTGAGCATCTGGCAATGTATCTTCTTGATATCATGTTGGAAGGTCTTGCCCTCCATGTCTGCCTCCTGCGACCGTCATTATGGCTCCTTCTCAGAGCTATTACCTGTGACCTTCCCGGAACAAGAAACAAGAACAACAAAAAACATCTCCTAGAGGAGATCAATTTATCTTGTGCACATCTATATAAAATGACCCTCCAAATGATACGTCTTCTACTATGACCAACACACATCCATCATATACTCGATGTCGTACAGCTACCAACACACATCCATCATATACTTGATGTCACATGGCTAACCATGTTGATTTTCTAGTGTTAAATTAGACAAGCACAATTTTCCGCTAGTGATAATTACTTCCAATGATATACAATATTACTTTAGTAAACTCCAGAACATCACTAAGTAACTCGGAAACTTTCAACTTCTTAGAAACTTCGGTCTCTTCCTTAGATCACTTCCCACGTGTGAGAGAGAAAAAATATGTGTGTCTATTGTTGTGTCTTTCAAGTGTCTTTTTATAGTAATATTAGATTGATCCAAAAAGACACGTCTCTTTGAAAATTAAATTTAATTTTCTTTCTTATAAATAGTTGGAGAATACCTCTTGTAACTACTCAAAAATTAATTTGGTTATAATCCATCCACATAGTATTTGACTTTGTTAAATTGTTCCTCCATAATTCATGCGATTCTCTGCATAAATATAGGTAGAAGTAAATATGCAGTACATTCCTCATATTTAGGTAATTAGACATTTTTACTAGAAATTACTGCCCACCATAATTTGTGGAATTCTTTCTATAATTTAGGTAGGAGTAAAAAGTAAATATGTTGTACATAGATATTGTAACAACCCCATAAATTTAACTCTCCCAACATTTTACTCTACTCATTTTCTTGGGCCCTCCTGTGAAGGAGTCAAGCCCAGTCCCGCTCTGATACCATGTTGTTTTTCTTCATATGAGATATGATCGATATATTATTACAATGATGAGTGTTCCATATATAGAGAACATATAATAACCATCCATGAAAGGATGCGTCCCTTGGATAATCAATAACTATTTATTATTATCATTTACTTATTATATATAGTATTTAATAATTAATAATTATATTATTAATTATTAATCTAAGAGAATGTCTTCTCGATGTTGTCCAAATATCAACATGGGCAGGGTTGAGGAAAGGTGCAAAGGGGCAACAAGGGAGATAACAGATTGCTGCATTGTATTCTTTTGATGGGCCATTATCCTAGGACCGAGAGCCTACGATTTTTATTAATAAATTTAAACTCAGGTTTGGTTTTCCCTTCGGGGTTTTTCTATGGGTGTTTACTCAAAATCTTTGTGCAATGTTATTGGTTTCAGTTCTTTATGCTTCCGCTGATTTTTTTCGTTAATAACCTAGGTGTGCTAATAATTAATAAAGTGATTTTATTTGGATTTATTATCTGGGTGCTGGGTTAAGAGAAATTAACATGGTATCAAAGTTGCGGTTTTGAGGAAGCCATATTTGCAAGAGATCGAGTTATTCTGCAACGAGATTTTTTTTATATTGTGTGAAGGAAATTTTAATTGCGGGCTCAGTTGCAGAGAGGATAAATAAAAAAATAAAATAAAAATTAAAAGATGGGAGCCGTATAGTCGTCGTACGAGCTGTACAACGTACGACCGAGTGTGTTGTATGTGTGTGGGTGAGGCTGCATTGAAGATTTAGCCGCCGACACATCTGAGATAGATTGAGTTGAGCTGTGGAGTAAAGGTCGTGTGGAGCTGAGCCATGGAGCTAGTAGTTGTGGTCAGGCAGACATAGCCACAAAGGAGATTCGTGCTACAGCCGTGAAGACAGGCAGTAGGCAGGACTAAGGTTAATCGGGCTGTGAGGAAATTCGGGCAGAGTAGTCGACACAACAAGTGGATCGAGCAACTGATCTGGGTGGAGAAGACAACATAGACTTGACGGTTGGGCATAGAGGTTTGGAGTTTGCGGTGATTGCAGTCGCCAGTGTTGCAGGTGGTTGCAACTGCAGGAGAGCTGTCGAGTTGTGTCAGAAATTGCAGCCAATAAAGAAGCCGACTGAGAAAGCTGCACGAGAGGAGAAGTTTCTGTGGACGTAGCAGAAGTGTGGAGGCTGGGCGGTGTAGTAGTCGGTTAGAGGTGTGATAGCAAGGCAACAAAGTAAGGTTCACCGGGTGAGTGGAAATTAGCAGCTGTCGTATTCTGCCACGGTGATGACAATTGCAACCAAGAGTGGCGGTTGGGAATCCGCGTGAGAGAACATATGCCATAGTGGCCGTGTGGAGCAACTGCCAAGAGGATTTGGCAAGCGGGCTGAGGAGCGGGTTGTGAGGATGTGTGGAGAGCCAATAGGGCAACTACCAAATTAGCAACAAAGCTACCACGTAGGACAACACAATCGCCATAAGGCAAGCCGCCAGACAACTGGGTAGCCTTGAGTAGACCCATAAATTTGTCGGGAAACGCAAAGCAAAGCTCTGGGCAATGGGCAGAAACCCGAGTAGCGGGCATAAGTAGCCCGACAACGCTTAGAGAGGACTCGGGCATCCCAGAAAAGGACCCGGGCAATAGCAGAAGGTTGCAGGCAACTTTGGGCAGGGATTTTGGGTAGTGAGTGAAAGTCTTCAAAGGAGGATTTGAACGAGATCGAAGAGATAACTTTCGTGTCAGAGGGAGCAACCAATCAGGTGGATTGGAGAGCAACCATGGTAGCAAACATGATAGTGAAGACATAACCACCTCCGGGTGGTGGAAGTACCTTCCTCGCTAAGAGGGAGTGTTGATGTATTTAATATTGGACATGTATTTCCACATAGGCTCGGTGTCTAGCATGTGGAAGTTGTCCTTGTAACCTCTCAGAAACTTAGGAAATTCACTTTATGAGTAATTATTTAAGTGAATGACCTTTTAGATTAATGTGAAATTAATTAAGTTAAATAGTAAGTTATTGGCATTAGTAACTTAAGCGAGTTAGATTAAATCCCAACCATTAGATCTAAAGTGAACGTGAGATTAGATCTCAACCGTTGATCACTTTGGAGATGATTTAGGGTTTTGGATTTAGGGATTAACTCAACATTATAAAAGGCAGCCTAGGTGAGAGAATGAGACACACAGAGAGCACATAAGAGCAAAGAGGGATTCTTTGCTCATGTGCTTGTGCCACACATTGAGTGGACAATGAGGAGATCTCATTGAGTGGGTGAAGAGTAGTTCATCCAAGTGTGAGTGGGCAAGGCTGAGGGAAGGTGCAAAAGGCCAGCAAGGGAGATAGCAACCAAGTGGGCTATGCTATTCTAATGGGCCATTATCCGAGGACATGAGCCCATGATTTTTATTAATAAAATCAAACTCAGATCTAGTTTTCCCTTCAGGGATTTTCTAGGGGTGTTTACCCAAAATATTTGTGCAATGTGATTGGTTTCAGTTCTTTATTCTTTCGTTGATTTATTTCGTTAATAACCTAGCTGTGCTAATAATTAATAAAGTGATTTTATTCGGATTTATTAGGTGGGTGCTGGGTTAAGAGAAATTAACAGACTAATGATTTTCTAATTATCAAAAAGTTACAAAAGCATCACAGGGTTCTCATCCAACATATCATGTACCACATTTCAAATGGAAAAATTAGTTTATATGGTTGTCGCATTACTTGGCCTACAATGAAGTTGTCGAGAATGATTGGAAGTCCCATAATCATAGCTTCTACGATGGTCCCTAGCCTAGGCTGCAAACATAATTGAGCCATAAATAGGATAAAAAATAATAAAGATAATAAGAAAATCACAAGCATATTTGTTCAAATAAATTGATGTTCTAGTATCTTCAAGGCCTTTTATTTCTCTGCTTCTTGTTGAGGGTTTGGTTAGAATATCAACTATCTGCTGATCCGTCGTAATACACTGGAGCTTCACTGCTCCCATCTGAATCTTGTCTTGTATGAAATGATCTCTGCTCTCTTTTGAGCTAAGTGCTAAGGAAGTATGCTTCCCGTTGAACTATGACACTGTTGTTGATCCCAAGCTAAAGCAACACCCTAAGGTGCTCTTCATGTCTGCTGCACTGCCTGCCCACTCTGAGTTTGTATACACCCGCAACTTCACTTCACCATCTCCAAGATATCTCAGACCATACTCCACTATGCCCCTCAAATACCTGAGCACATGCTTTTTTGCTATCCAATGCTCCTGCCCCGGCTCCACTATGAACTAACTCAAGGTTTTCACTACAAAACAAACATTGGATTCCTTCCCACTTACTTCAAAGCCTTGAGGTTGATCTATATACACTTTTTCCTCAATAATCGCATTAAGGAAAGTTGTCTTCACATCCATATAATGTATCCTCCATCCCATAAAGGAAACCAAGGACATAACTGCTCTAATGGAAGTGTACCTGGCGATTGGAGCAAATGTCTCCTTGTAGTCCACTCCCACTTTTTGGGAGAACCTGCTCGCCACAAACCTCACTTTGAACTTCTCAATGCTGCCATCTGCAACATGCTTGATCTTGTAGAGCCATTTGGAACTCACCACTGGCTTCCAATCCTGTCTTGGTACTATGTCCCAAACATCATTCTTCACGATGGAGGTGTACTCCTCCATGGC
The DNA here is from genome assembly GCA_009831015.1 of Picea engelmannii. Lineage (NCBI taxonomy): Eukaryota > Viridiplantae > Streptophyta > Pinopsida > Pinales > Pinaceae > Picea > Picea engelmannii. Next base: position 274,652 of record ML783997.1, read on the forward strand.
ATCCCACCATACCTATTGGTCTGTTGCCTCCTGAAAAGTGGAAGGCCCAAAATTTAGAATGCTGCTCATCAAGGCCATATAGTTTAGAAACTTCTTTGGAGGTCTGCTCTCTCTGAATGTGCTCCTAGGAGTCTGAACATGCTCTTGAGCATCCCTCAATGTTTGACTAAACCATCAAGGTCTCTTGATAGAAGTGCAAGGGGTTATTGTCTCCCCTTCTCTACCTGAAGGATGTTGTACTGCTATGGAGATCACTAGTGATCCTAGTTCAATCTTCAAAGCTTCTTGCTCCTCATTCTCTATCACTAGGTCTAGAATCTCCTTAGACGTATGCTTGCTGCTTGGGAAAGCAACCTTGGCATGCTTGCTAAGCATGCACCCTCTACTTAGTAACATACACCATGTTGCTCAATTCTAACTCTGGAAGACCTATGATTATCTCCCTCAGAATAGGCAATGCCTTGTGATGTAGGTGCCCCATCCTCTTGTGCCACAACTTGCACAAGATGTCACTGTCATGCACCAAGGCTCGAATAGGTTCACGCTGCAACCTGTACAATTTACCTTCTCTAACCCCCATTACTTGAGTTGTATCTGGGCTTGACTCCTTCGATCTGATGAGGACTTGCTGGTTCTTAAACTCCATTGCAAAGCCCTTATCCTCCATAACTGAAATTGAAAGCAAGTTCTTCCTGAGACTTGGCACAAACAAGACATCATCAAAATCTAAATAATTACCTGACTCGAGCTCGAAGGGAATAGTACCAACTCCTGCTACTAGGTACTTAGCATCATCACCAAGCTCAACCTGTACTCTTGAGTCTGGCTTCTTCAGACTATTAAACAATTGCCGGGTTTATGTCATATGTCGAGATGCCCCACTGTCCACATACCACGCATTCCGTAGAATCAAGAAGCCAACGAGAATTCCTTCTCGAACTTGGCAACAAACTCATTCATCCGAGTTTCTGCAAAGGCTGCTACCTACTTCTGCTGTTGCTCCCCTTTACCCTTCTTATATGGACACTATGATGCATAATGACCATACTTATGACAACTAAAGCACTTGATTTTACTCAAGTCCTTCTTTCTTGGCTACGAGGTTGATTCCTCACTCTTTTCCTTACTCATGCTGGGTCCTTTACTTCTGCCCTTATTTGATTGACCAAATAGAGCTAGGTTCTCTTCACCATCCTTCTTGCCAGTCTTTGACCCCATCTGAGTCTCCTCTTGGATACAGTCATCCCAAAGCCTCTCAAAGTCAGGAAGGTTTTCCCGAGAGCAAATACCTTTGACAAATGGTTCCCATGAAGCTGGGAATCCATTTAGTGCCATGGTCACTCGCTTTGCATCTTCAACCTTTTCCCCAACTGTTGCAAGTTGATCATGAATCTGTGTGATCTTCATAAGGTAACTGGTGACTGTGTCTGAACTGGTCATCATTATGGATTGGAGTTTGTTCCCTGTTTATGTTCCGATTCTGGTAGAGACTAACCAGGGCATTGAACATATCCTTTGCTGTCTTCTTCCCGGATCCATGAGGGATCAGATGATCCTTTATAGCAACCATGATCATCCGCTTGGTCTTCACTACCCTCTTGTTGTGAGCTACCAACTCCTGCAGATCTGTAGGCAGAGTAGCAATGTTTTTGACAATATCCCTGAGATCTTTCTCTTCCAGCAAGAGTGTAACCCTCACCTTTCACGATAAGAAATTCGAGGCACCATCCAATCTGTCCTCAAACCTGAGACTAGCTGATGCCATCTCTGAGATCTACTGCACAAACTCCCAAATTTGAAAATGAAACTTTGAAACCCTCGGATTGCTTGTCCTCCTTGATTTACTACTGCAAATCCTAGAGAATTTCAATCAGAGAAATAAGCCCTGATACCATGTGAAAATTTCCAAGCCTTGGGTGACTAAAGTCCTTATGATCTCAATCAAACAAGTAGATTGCCAAATTTAATTATTGCAGAAATAAATTTCAGACTATAGCAGTAATTACACAATAGCTGGAAATCAAATAGCGGAAGCATAAAAATTAATTTCACACAACACAAGTAATTACTCCTTCCAAACTAGTTTTTCATTCCTTTGAAATACTTACAAGGAAACCTCCACAAGCTGCCCAAAAAATAGCACTGCATGGATACCAAAAAACACCTTGAACTTGAGCTTTTACACCGACTGAAAGGTACAGCGGGAAAAAACCAGAAACAACAATTCTTTGCTGTACTTCATGCGGTACAAACAGTATGGATGCTGTACAACTCTGCTATATGGATCTGTATGGTACTGTCCGTACGGCTGTGCGGAACTGTGCATGACTGCTGTATGGGACTGCGTGCTGCCTGGAAATGCCTCTTTTCTGGCTGCTTGTTCTTTCTCCTTCTCTATCGCTCAACCTGCTCAACTACTCAAGTGTTTTTTTGTGTGTTTGAACTCTCTATCTTGACCCGTCTTTATAGTTTTAGCCGAGACCAACACCTTAATCTATTTCTAAGATTACTCCTGTCTATGCCATGCATGCATGAAATCCAATTTTTAGACTCAACTTCTAAAAATAAGACTTCACATTTTATCTAAAGTGAATTACAAAATGGAATTTACTTTTCAAAAATAGAATCACTTTTCGAAAATAGAATTATTTTTTGAAAATACCTTGAACTACTTCTCGCATGTTCACATGGAACCTCTGCAGAAGTTCCTGTCCGAGCTATAATTTTCAACATTTATCTATTCAGACCATACAAGAAATGGCAAGAGGATATAAATCACTATTTATGGTTAAGGTTGTTCAACTTTCTAAGTTTTAGGAAGTTTTGTATTAAACACTTAAAAGACTTGGAATGATCACATTTCCGATGTCGCTTAGAGACAATAATGCTAGCTTAGAGATTTTAATGCTGACACTTATTCAATGTAAGGGGACCAATATTCATATGCATTATTGTTAAATCAGAGGTATTTCAACATGCTTTACAATTTTTTGTTTCATTGATTTGATTTGAATGGAATGAACTACTCGGTGGGGACATCTATAACTTTATTTCTGAAGGACCATATAAATCAAAGCCTTGTAATAAAGGATCTCAAATAGACTACAATTGACTGGCATGAGCAATGAATTCTAGTAGAAAATTAACAGGAGCAAACATTTGCCAGTGGGCTAACTAACTAACTAATAAAAGTTGCCCTCTTAGCTGTTTCCTGTAGTCTATATATCTGCAAATACACATACGGCCTTTGAAATTCAGTCGTTCTGTCAGAATGAAGCAAGATGAATCTTCCAAGAAGGGAAGGCCCAGGTATAGGCTTATATCTGAGTTATCAGAAAGCAGGCAACCTTCCTCTTTGAAGAAACAGTTGAATAAAGCAGTAGAGTTGGGGACGAAGGGTGTTGCTGGGAGTCTGACAATTGGAGAGACCCAAAGACTTGAAGAGCTCAACGTAATATCTACAAGTTGGCCTCACAATACAAGAAGTTGTTGTGCATGTAGTAGCAGGGGTTGGTGAAAGTTTATTCAGATAAAAGAGGAGTCTGATATGAGGAGGTTACACAAGTTTGGCTAAATGAATGGAAAGCCCAAGAAGTAGCCAATAGACCAGTCTGACTCCAGACCAGTCTGAGTCCATTCAGGCTTTGATGAAGGATCCCTATGAGCTGTTGAAAAGCCAAAGAAAATTCTAATAAAGCAATTGCAATTGGAAACCTCAGTGAATGTTCTGACCCAGTCGTTGGAGCATACCAATCTTAATAACCACAAGAGGATGAAGTGTTTGAAAACCTTCTTCAACTAGTTTCCCTCTCCTAGCCAAAGTACCCTTCATCACTTTCAAAGAATTGAATCTAAGGAGAGTGAAGAGGACTAGGGCAATACAAAGAACTGATGCATTCTCTTTCCCTTTGTCAGTAGCTTCCTCAGAAATTCTAGTCAGTACATGCAGTAGAACACTGTGGAGTAACTTGAATATTTGTACATTATTATTACAATGTTTTCTACTTTTAGGCTCCCATTTACCAGACTAGGATACCATGGATGTATGTACTCTTTAAATTTCTGATAATATGAAAAGAACATTGCTAACAAAAAATGTTATGCTTGCAGGCGAACATGGTCTAGTAGATAAATAGCAGTGTTTGCCATTTTGACTCAAGCTACTTATGAAAATAGCCTTCAAAAATTCATTAAACAAGATAAATTATGTTACCTCAATTCAGAATTCCCTGGGCTCTGTCTACTTTACAACAATTGCTATTAACCCTGCTGCAGATGTAGATCCTCTAGAGATATACAGGGCCCTGGATACAGTGTTTCAAGCATACCTGCAAAAGCAATTGTTAGGGAGATATATCTCATCATAACAGGGAGAATCTTTAGTTGCAATTAAACGCCCCTCTGTAAGGAACTTGACGTGCTATACTTAAAATATTATGTGAGATATCAGTGAGTTACACTGTCTTAATCCATTAAATGCATCTCTGCATTAGAGTCGGGAAAAATAAACTAAAGATTTTGAAAAGGATTCTGGAATGCTTTGGACTAGGAGTATGAAGTTATGATCAGCATAACTTCATATAACAACACAGGGCTTTTGGCTTTAAGATAACTGCACGTGGTAACTGGCAGGGGCCTATATCTAGAAAATAACATAATTTATATGTCAAATGGATTTTTATTGAACTTATGTTAACTCGTTAAGTAACCAAAGATAGTGAAAATGCATGTTGTTATTAATAGACCTGTAATTTATGTTGTATTTAGATCTATGAGATTCTCAAAATCGAATCTCTTGAAATAAAAATAAAAGAATTTGCCTACTCAATCAATGAGCAGTTAATAAACAAATAAATTCTCTACCATGTCAAGTGGTGGAAAATATAATTTGGAAAATGTATATTGGCACAACTTGGATCTGCAACAATGCACACGTTAATTTCCCTTTTAAATTCAAATTTCCTCGCGACTGTTTATGTATTGCTGCACCAAAAGCAACACTGCATGCTTGATCTTTTGATGGAGCGATACTTTCCACAAATTTGTTAAGGAAATCCATGGTGTCTCTTATTATTTGGGTCTTGTCTATTTCTTCCATCTGCCCATACTAAGACTGCTATACATAAGTTAACACACTATATAGCTTACAAACTAAACTTACAATAATGTATCTCTGATATTCAAAGCATCGTCATGAAAATTCTATTTTTTCATGACGATGCTTTGAATACCAGAGATACATTATTGTAAGTTTAGTTTGTAAGCTATATATATATATATATATATATATAACAACAAACCGCAATATATGGGTCCTTTTTCATAACAAAAACACGATAATCATTTTCATAACCAAAAACTCTCATGAGTGGCTCAATAAGCCACTCCATGGACACGTGGAAATATGGTTTATTTGCAATTGTCCTTGAAGGTGCAAAGGCGCACAGCAATAGAATTGAATTGTAAAATGACCATATTGAGAAGTAGATCTCCTAGAGCACAAAGAAACAAAAACTTGACACAACACTTTGGAATTGTTTCATTCTAAAAGTAAGTGGACATTGCAGAAGGCATCAAAGGAGTGTAGGCTCTGTTGATAATATGTTTTTAAACGTAGCTCAATAAGAAAATGGGTTGTTAAGGGTAGAGGCATTCCATCTTGCAACTTGTGGTGTTTTTAAGGTAAGCATAAATTAACAAAAGCCAAGAGGCATAAACTTGGAAGCAAACATACCTTGAGTAAGTATGCGAATTAAACTTGCAAGTGTTCTTCCTATACCTAGGTGTAGAATTGTTTTCTGCATATTTTATTGAAGAAAAAAAAAATTAGACAAATTATAATGTGTATTTTCTTTTCCCAAGGAATAACTTGGGTCCTCCCCTCTTCCTCAAAATATCTAGATGGAGGGTGGCTCAACCGCAGCCACAATAGTGGTTGGTAACCCAGCTGGGCACTACAACTAGAGACCTCACAAAGAACTCCGCCTTGAAACAGTTCCTTTGAACTGATTGAGCTAACCCACTGGGCGAGTTATAACGTGTATTACAATTTCGTAATGGGTAATTATGCTGGCAATGTTCTTCTCAAACCTAGGTGTAGAATTGTTTTCTGCATCTTTTATTGAAGAAAAGAAAAATTAGACAATACAAGTTATAACGTGTTTTCTGCTGTTTTGAGCCAAAGAAGTTATCTTTGTCCGTAACACCTGAGGCAAGCCTCATGTAACATGTTCAGGCACTTGCAACAACTATATAAAAATTGGTATGATGTTGCAATGGTGGTAGCAGCCACGGTCAACCTTAGAACAATGGGAAAGACCATTAAAGAGTGCAGGCAGATGGCTCTACAGATCAATTGCCAATCTTCTTTAAAGATAGAGCCTCATTCTCCATATTTCGCTGCTATAATCTTATGTTTATGTTTGTCATCTTAGATATTTTATGCAACATTTATCAGCGAGCAAAATTGATATAGTTATAGGGTGCAATTTCTCAGATTGCACTTAAATTTCAAGGAAACATAAATCAAGAACAATCTATGGTCACCAAGGCAGAGCTCCTTCTCATTCAATTCAAGGCAATTTATACACATGCTTGGAAGTCAAATTGTCATCATTGAACTCAATCACTGCTTCATCTCCACTAACAGTATGTTGCCACATCGTTAGTGTATCTTCACCCTCCCATCGACATCATCTTTGCTCTCTTCCTTCTCGATGGCTTTTTTATTTTTAATCTGTTTCTCTTCTGTGGAAAAAAAATTGTAATTCTTAAATATAAATGGAGATTACATTCAGTAGATGCTTAATAGCATTGCAAAAGGTCTGTCGGGGAGGTGTAAGGACCTCTCGCCCAAAAGTATATAAATATATTGTTCAATAAAAAAATAATGAAACCTGTCATCCTGATCCAATCCTAATGATTCTCCATAACATTTCTCAAAGGATACTTTCTAATTCTCTTAAGTTGTATATTGGAGTAATAACAGAACATTGCTCCTTCCAGCTTCTATAAAAACCTGTATGTTATAAACTTTACATGATAGTTCAAAAACTACGACCTGTAGAGTAGTCAAAATCTAAAACTGATATAAAAACAGAAGATAATTAACAGATCCCAACTAAAATGACAAAGGCTGCGTGAAGTCATGAACGCGTCCATCTCGTTCCTCCCAAATCTGCCATCTACCTGGAATCAAAACCAGTCCTTTGGAGAATCCATCAGCTTGAGTATTTCTTTCCCTATAAATAAGCTGAAAAGATATGGCAGTAAAAACTGATTTTAATGCCCATACTTCTTCAAATAAAGGGACACAGAATGATATTTTCACTTAGGAATTCTCCAACCAACCATTTTAAAACAACCTGTGAATCACAAAATACCTGCAATGTGCGTGCTCCTTTATCCAAAGAAAGCTTGAGAGCAAGTTTCAGTGCCATCAACTCAGTGAAGTTGTTGGAACCTCTACTTACCCCAGCTTTGAATTTCAACTAATGACTATCCAATAAGTGCACAGTGCCCCCAGCTCCACAAACTTGTTGGTGCCCTTGGGCTGCTTCATCAAAATATAACAAAGCCCCTGATTTGTCAATTACCTCTTCCACTGGCTGCCTTACAGGCTTGGCTGATTTACATTGGACAAAACTATAAAGAATATTCATTGATGTCATAGCACATTGCAAAGGAATAATCTGTTTATTCTCGAACAAACTCAAATTTCTGGATGGCCAAACCCCCCAAGCTACAATCAGAGGTGGTGCACGAAATCTCTTCATTGCTGCATTTCCATCCCAATTCTTTAGACATTCTTCTATAGAAGCACCATTCTAGAAATTACTTAATCCTGTGTAGCATAAGAACAACATACGAGCAAATGATCAATATTTACACCAACTTTACACAATGAACACCTTCTGGAACCACTCTTGTTCTTTTTTTGCAGATTATCCCAGCTAAGGACCTTGTTATCGAGTGCTAACCACATAAATAAATGGGCTTTTAATGAACATTTGTACTTACAGAGCTTCTTCCACCACCAGATAGATTCCTCATTGGGACCTCTGTAACATACCCACTACGGAATTCAAAATTTTTTGGCCTTTTTCTTCTTTTTCTCCGAGGAACGAAATTCCCCGAATCTCTACGGGGCCTGATACAGACCCTGCCATCCCTTATCCGTACTCATATGATCGACGACTATGACCACAGGGCTTATCGGAGAGGTGCTTGTGGGCGTTCGCGATTCGGGAAATCGCGATGCATGCATTTCCCTTTCTCTCTTGTCTTTCGAAGGGTTGAAACCCGAAACGGATTTAACTGCTTAACGAGATTAATAGCACCCCAGGTTAAGTCCGGGTACTCTACCCTTCGAGATTTCGCATATTGGAATTTTGGGAGGTGCAATGACAGGAGGACTTACCGTCAGGTATCCCGGGTGCCGAAACATCGAAACACCACATCTCGTCCGCACTATTATTATTTCGGGGTTTTGCACTTCGGGTTTTCAGGACTGGCGGGTACAAGAGAGCTTGCCAATAGGTATCTCGGGTACCAAATTACTGAAACCCCCAATATTATCCGTGCTAAGCCATTTCGACACTTCCCCTTTCGGGATTTCACATTAAGTGAGAACAAGGGGTCTCACTCCTAGGATTCCCAGAAGCCGAAAACTCCGAGTCATCAAAACTCTAAGCATGCTCCACTATTTCGGGGTTTCTTCCATCGGGATTTCGCGAATCGGGGTTTCGAGATTGATGAATACATGGGGCCCGCACTTAGGTACCTCGGGTGCCGAAATACCGAAGTCTAATAACTTCTTCACACCCTATTTTTCGGGACTTCGTAAGTCGGGATTTCGGGACTTGCGAGTACAAGGGAAACTTACCCTTGGGTCTTCCGGGTTCTGAAAAGCCAAAATGCCGAATCAAGTCACACTATGCCAATTCAGGATTTTGCAAGTCGGGTTTCGCATATTGGAACTTCGCGATACAAGAGGCCGAAGCTTCACGCTCCTCGACTACCCGAATATCGAAAAGCCGATACCCCGCTCATCACACACTTGACCAAATTCGGGGTTTCGCAGTTCAGGATTTCGCAACTAGTGGGTACAAGGGAACTTATCCTTGAATATCCCAGTTTCCGAAATACTGAACATCAATACTTACCCATGCTGGTCCAATTCAGGGTTTCGCGAATCGAAGTTTCGCGACGTGCGCAGACAGGAGGTCTCGCACCTAGATCTTCCGGGAGCCGAAACTCCGAAATACAAACTCTTAAACCTGCGCATCTATTTCGGGATTTCACCCATCGGAATTTCGTGGGTCGAGGATTCGAGACTTGCGAGTACAAGGAACTCGCCTCTAGATATCCCGGGTACCGAAACTCCGAGATCTTATAACTTCTCCATACTATTATCATTTCGGGATTTCGCAAGTCGGGGTTTCGGGACTTGCGAGTACAAGGAAGTACTCCCTTGGGTATTCTGGGTTTCGAAACACCGAAAAGTCCTAACTCATCCACGCGTCGTCATTTCAGGTTTTCGTGAATCGGGGTTTCGGGTCTTGCGAGTACAGGGGAACTCGCACTTAGGTACCCTGGGTGCCGAAACTCCGAAAACTCATCACTTACCCACATGCTAGCATTTCGGGATTTCATATGTCGGGATTTCGTGAGTCGTGAGGACAAGGGTTCTTACCCTCTGATCTCTCGGGTGCCGAAAAGCCAAAACGCTTATCGACCGCCACGTGTACTCTACAGCTGGATGGTCCAGGTACTCCCATGGGTCTTGGAATCGACGGTCTCGATTTCTTCGCTACTTACGAAGGTTAAAAAGGGGTCGAGGCATTAACGCCTGCGTTCCTTCATCTAATTTAACGGTCGTAACAAACCTTAGATCCTCCGAAAGGATCTCATCCGTGCATTTAGCAAGAGGAAGGGTATCCTGGGTATCGAACCACTGGAAGGTCCTTAATTCATCTACATGCTGTCATTTTGGGATTTCGCAGGTCAGGGTTTCGGGACTCGCGAGTACAAGAGGACTCGCACCTAGGTACCTCGGGTGCCAAAACTCCGAAATATCGAAGTCTAAGAATACCATTCTCTCCCGTGCAGGATTAAAAAAAAACTACGCCATTAATTCCTTCTTCAGGCCCTTAGGTAAATTTCACCAGTTTTGAAGACTCGACTGGAAGGTCCTCTTAAAATCTCTGACCTATTAGCTTCGATGACTGGTAGTGAGCAAGCTCGAGGTTTTCACTGCGACGACAGTCCTTTCTAGGCACTTACCTCGACTCTATAGGGTGAGGGAACTTTCCTGAAAGGGTGTCCTTGTGAGGAAATCTATCCAGGGCAGCACGAAAGACAATTAAGAGAAACAACCTCCCGAGAACAGACTTAAAAACTGGATTCGTTCAAACACATATATCTATATATATATAAATCGAATGTGGTCTTTTCAACATAAGCATGCAACCACCATTCCGATCAAAACACCATGCAAACATTTCTACACAGAAACCATTTATAAGTGTTCAAACCATGAACATACATTCCAAGATATTTAAATTCAAGATACAAGATATAACACTAATAAAAAAAACACCAGGTGATGCAACTGCTGAGAGGGGTGCTCGTTTCCACCCAACCGTAGGTTCAACGACTCCGAATGGATTTACCACTAGCCACCCCGAGCTAGACCACAATGTTTGAGACTCTCTATCTCTGTTCTTTAGCGATAGAGAACAAAGGTTACTCTCCTTCTTCTCTGCTATCACTCACTCTGTATTTTGTTCCAGAGTTCTTTCGATCTTTCCCCTCGCGTTCTTCCCTTCCACACCTTTTACCTGCCTTTTCTTTTCCGGCGAGGTTGCGTGTGGCACAAATTTCCCCGCGGTGGTCAGGTCTAAGGCATCCACGGATGGGCGGTTCACCCCCATCTCTCATTAACTCACGAGGAGCCTCTTCACCTACCAACCTGGCAAGTAATTCATTTCGGGGCCAGCAAGCCGCTCTTGGTTCTCCGGGTCAGTGAAGACCAAATACGGTATTAGTTTTGGTGGAAGTTAGCGCCACCATTCCAGGTGCCTTTCACCACCTTTCTTTAGCCATCATGGTCTCTTTTTCAACACATCCCTCTCCCAACAGTCCTGCAATATATATATAATGTTAATTTACATTCGTCGACCTTGTATACTAAGGTCCATTCATAATCACACATTCACATCTTTGAGTTTGCCACAGTTCTTGGCCAGCATAATTATTTTTACAAACTGGGGGAAATAGGGTGTTACAATTCCCTCCCCTTTAAAGGAACATCGTCCTCGATGTTCTATCTATCATCATGACATGTATGTACAGAGGTAAACAAAATTGGATATGCGTGTTTCATGGCATCCTCCATTTCCCATGTAGCCTCATCTGGGTCAAAATGTCTCCACTGCACCTTGACCTGTGCAATGGTTCGGTTTCGGAGCGGGGTTTCCTTTTTGTCCAGTATGCATTGAGGTTCTGGTAGAAATTCTCCCTCCAGTTCCACCTGGATCACAAACTAGTCAATTATATGATTAGAATCATGTACCTATTTCTTCAATAATGAAACATGGAAAACATTATGTGCTTTTACTGTGGGAGGAAGTGCTAGCCTGTAAGCTATGGGTCCCACTCTATCTAGAACCTCAAAGGGTCCACATTACCGAGGTGCCAACTTGGTACAAGCTCCCATTTTCAAGGAACTCTTCTTGGGCCTAACTCTAAGATATACATGGTCTCCCGTCTTGAATTCTCTTGGAGTTCTCTTTTGGTCGGCGTAACTTTTCTGTCGATTCTGAGCGACCTTCAGGTTTTGTTTTATCTGAGTCACTTGCTGTTCCATTTCTTTCAACATGTCGGGTCCAAAAGAAATTCTGTTTACGGGATTACTCCAACTAACAGGAGTGTTGCACGGTCTACCATAGAGGACTTCAAACAGACTCATCCTTAAGGATTCTTGGTAGCCGTTGTTGTAAGCGAATTCCACCAGTGGCAGGTAGTCTTCCCACCTCTTGGGTTGATGCATTACATGCATTCTTAGCATGTCTTCTAGTATTTGGTTCACTCTTTTCATCTGTCCATCGATTTGAGGGTGATAGGCTGTGCTAAATAGTAACTTGGTCTCCAAACCAGCCATTAGTGACTTCAAAAAGTTGGAAGTAAATTTCATGTCTCTGTCAGACATGATCTCTTTCGGCATACCATGCAGTCTGAATATCTCCTTCATGAATACCTGAGCGATGTCTATTGCCTTGCAAGTTGACTTGACGGGGATAAAGTGAGCAGACTTGCTCAATTTATCCACCACTACCATGATGACGTCATTCTGTTTGGTCGAGGTTGGTAATCCGGTGATGAAATCCATGGAGATGGTTTCCCATTTCCATTCTGGGATTGGTAGAGGTTGTAATAATCCTGTTGGGTGTCGGTGTTCTGCTTTTACCTGTTACCTGTTGGCATTCTATGCAATTGGCTAGGTACTCAGCTATATCTTTCTTCAATCCAGGCCAATAGAATTGTTTCCTGGTGGTCATGATCATCTTCTAGTATCCTAGATGACCAGTATAGGGTCTTTTATGTAGCTCATCTAGTATGAACCTTTTCAAGTCATCACAATCTGGGATATACAATCTGCTTCGGTAAGTGAGCATACCTCCTTCCATCATCTGGTAGCCTCCATACTTTATCCTTGTGGGTTCTTGCTGTAGGTAGGAGGTCACGGTCTGGACGAAGGTATCTGTTTCTTGTGCATTTCTGACTCTTTCCTTGACATCCGTCTTACAGGTGCTCACCGCTGTCAGGTGAATTGTTTTCATACTTTTGCTAAGGGCATCGACCACCCTATTTTCCTTTCCTTTAATGTGTTTGATTTCGAAATCAAACTCGCTAAGGAGGGCCATCCACCTAGCTTGTCTAGCATTGAGCTTTGGTTGGTCAGACATATATCGCAATCCGCAGTGATCTGTCATAAGTACAAATTTTCTTCCTAGGAGGTAATGCCTCCACATTTTCAAGGCATGCACTATAGCAGCCAGCTCTAGATCATGGGTCACATAGTTGACTTCGTGCTCATTCAATTTTTGAGATTCATAGTAGACCACACTTCCTCCTTGCATAAGGACTCCTCCAAGCCCTTCCTTATAGGCATCTGTGCACACGAGGAAGTCGGCTTCGGGATCGACGATCTTCAACACAGGTGCATGGGTTAGTAGATGTTTCAGGGTTTGAAATCTTTCTTCACATTTTTGTGTCTATGTGAATTTTGTCCCCTTTCTCTAAAGGGCAGTGATTGGACAACCAATCTTGGAGAATCCTTTTATAAATCTCCTATAGTACCCTGCTAATCCCATAAGGGATCTAATATCCGAAACATCCTTTGGGGTAGGCCATTCCATGATAGACCTGATTTTGTCAGGGTCTACCGCTACTCCATCTTCGGATAGAACATGGCCTAAGTAGTGTATTTGCTTCTGGAAGAATTCACATTTGTTGAATTTGGCATAGAGCTGATGTTCTCTTAGCACTTGCAGCACAAGCCTAAGATGCTCTTCATGCTCTTCTCTATTCTTGGAGTAAATTAATATATCGTCAATAAAAACCAACACAAATTTGTCTAGGAATTTGCTGAGTACATTGTTCATCAAGCACATGAAAGTGGCAGGGGCATTGGTTAACCCAAATGGCACTACCACAAACTCATAGTGACCATACCTCGTACAGAAGGCAGTTTTATGGATGTCTTCACCCTTAATTCGGATTTGATGGTATCCTGACCTCAAGTCAATCTTTGAGAAAATAGACGCACCCCCAAATTGATCGAACAGGTCATCGATCCTGGGCAAGGGGTACTTGTTCTTTATGGTTACCTTATTGAGTTGTCTATAATCTATACACAGTCTAAGGGTACCGTCCTTCTTTTTCACAAATAGGACTGGTGCTCCCCATGGAGACATGCTGGGCCGGATATAGCCCTTATCCATCATTTCTCTTAATTGCAATTTGAGTTCAACTAACTCGGGTGTGCTCATCCGATAGGGTGTCCTAGACACCGACACTGCTCCCAGTGCAAGTTCTATCGAGAAGTCTATGTCTCTTCTCGGAGGTAGACTCGGTACCTCTTCCGGAAGCACATCTTTGTATTCTCTCAGGGTAGGGTGGTCTTCGAGGCTTGGTTTGTCATCTTCAATAGTTTTCAACACCTGTATTGCATATAGGGGACATCCTTTTCGACAATACTTTCTCATTTGCAGAGCTGATATTTGTCTCACCGAGATAGGTTTTCGGATCCCTTGAAGGGTTATCCTTTTCTCTTCTTTACTTACACATTCTAAGGTTTTATGGTAACAATCCAATCTGGCTTTATGGGCGGCTAGCCAGTCCATACCAATCAATAGATCATACGATCCCAGGGGTAATATGTTAAGGGTTGCTTGGGTGGGGAATTCACCCAACATTAATTGGCAGGTTGGTATGACCTCTGCTACCCTTCTTTTGGTGCTAGTGGCTAACTGTACCAACCATGGCTTGGTAGGTTTTTGTGGCTGTAGTTTACACTTATCAACAACCTTAGGGGCTATATAACTCAAATTTGAACCAGGGTCAATCAAAATAGACACTAGATGGTTGGTGATCATACCTTCGATTTCCACCACTGAAGCTTGGTAATCAGTTTGGTTATTATTCAAGGCTGCATAAATTTGCGGCACACTTCTGGCCACATCATTGACAGTGGTAGCTCCCTGGATGTTATAAATTCTCCAACTATTCTGTTGTCGGTGTGGGTAGTGTCTCAGTAGATGTTCTTCTCCGCAACCCCAACATTTCAAAGGTTCTCTCTTTGGGTTATCAGTGTTCACTGGTATGGATCCAGAAGTTTTATTTCCGCCCAAGGAGGGAAAATTCTGCTGGTGTACACTCCAGGCTGGGAAGCTGATTCTTGGGTTCTTCTTATAGTTCTTAAATCTTGGGGATTTAATCTCCTTTTTCTAAAATCTCGAACTATTCTTCTGTTTCCATCCTTCGCGAGGTTCTGTTCGATGTCCAAGCTGTTCATGACAATAGGTTGCCTTTCGGATAGTGCCTTCTAGGGTCTTTGGCTCATCAAATTCAATTATGTTCCGATAGTCCTTAGGTAGTCCGCTGATGAAGCGTTGTACCTTTGCATTTTTTGCTTTTATATAAGGTACATACCTCAACAAATCGAGGAATTTGTTGACATATTCTTCTATAGTGAGTTGTCCCAGTTTGAGTTCATAAAACTCTTTAGTCTTCTTGTCGAAATATTTTTCCGACAAATGCTTCTTCCAGAAGTATTTCTCAAATTGCTCCCAAGACAGATCCTCTTCGTGAACCCCTTTCACATTCTTAAGCTTTTCCCACCAAATGGAAGCCTTTCCGTTCAAGTTGAAGGTGGCCACTTAGGCCTTCAATTTTTCTGAGAAGTCATGGACTCTGAAATACTTCTTTAGTCCAAGTAGCTAGGCCTCTGCTTCCTCTCCCTTCTTTATTTCATCGTTGAAGGAGGGTGGTTTGGCCTTCCTGAATTCTTCGAACCCTTGGAAAGCTTTCGCTTCTTCTGTCTTCTTTGGGAATAAGAACTAGTTCTGCTGCTAGAAGAGCCCTCCGAACCGCCAGCTTCCTTCCCAGAGGAATCGTCCGTCGCTTGTCCTTTACCTCTGGGATGGACCTTTTCCGAGGTGCTCCTCTCAATGTGGCCACTGATATGACCATGTTTCTGTACCTCAAGTTCATGCTGCATTTGTCTTTGTAGGTCAGATAAGCTCTGCAGTAAAACTGCGTTAATTTTTGTTTGTTTTTCTCGTTCTTTCATCATCCTCTCATTGTCAACTTTGCAGCTTTGTAATTCAACCATGAGACTCCTCACAGTCTCGGCTAGATCTGGAGGGGTCCCTACCGCCCTCCTTTCGTCAGACTCTTCGTCTCGATTGTGGGAGCCTTCCCCCACCTCTTGGTGAGTCACCATTCTATGCGTCTGTAATTTCCCCGTGGTTGATCGTCCGCTTGGGTGAAAAAGACGAACGCTAGTTGTTAGTCAATATTTATATACATTCATAACCAATACATAAATCATATTTTTCTCATGCACACACACAATAGGAGTTTTCATTCTTAACTTTGACTCTCTTTATTTTTTTAATTGAGGGGGTCAAGATAAGGAGTTACTTCTTTTAACAGTACTCCGAATGGAGTCTTTGCGCAACCCGTTCATGAGCCCAAGCAAGCCAAGTGTTGTAACCATGCTCTGATACCAATTTGTAACATACCCACTACGGAATTCGAAATTTTTCGGCCTTTTTCTTCTTTTTCTCTGAGGAACGGAATTCCCCGAATCCCTACGGGGCCTGATATAGACCTTGCCATTCCTTATCCGTACTCATATGATCGGCGGCTATGACCACATGCCTTATCGGAGAGGTGCTCGTCGGCGTTCGCGATTCGGGAAATCGCGATGCATGCATTTTCCTTTCTCTCTCGTCTTTCGAAGGGTTGAAACCCAAAACGGATCTAACCGCTTAACGAGATTAATAGCACCCCAGGTTAAGTTCGGGTACTCTACCCTTTGGGATTTCGCATATCGGAGTTTCGGGAGGTGCAATTACAGGAGGACTTACCGTCAGGTATCCCGAGTGCCGAAACACTGAAACACCACATCTCGTCCGCACTATTATTATTTCGGGGTTTCACACTTCGGGTTTTCGGGACCGGCGGGTACAAGAGAGCTTGCCAATAGGTATATCGGGTACCGAATTACCGAAACCCCCAATATTATCCGTGCTAAGCCATTTCGACACTTCCCCTTTCAGGATTTCGCATTAAGTGAGAACAAGGGGTCTCACTCCTAGGTTTCTCGGAAGCCGAAAACTCCGAGTCATCAAAACTCTAAGCATGCTCCACTATTTCGGGGTTTCTTCCATCGGGATTTCGCGAATCGGGGTTTCGAGACTAGCGAATACATGGGGCTCGCACTTAGGTACCCTGGGTGCCGAAATACCGAAGTCTAATAACTTCTCCACACCCTATTTTTCGGGACTTCGTAAGTCGGGATTTCGAGACTTGCGAGTACAAGGGAAACTTACCCTTGGGTCTTCCGGGTTTCGAAAAGCCAAAACGCTGAATCAAGTCACACTATGCCAATTCGGGATTCCGCAAGTCGGGTTTCGCATATCGGAACTTCGTGATACAAGAGGCCGAAGCTTCACGCTCCTCGACTACCCGAATGCCGAAAAGCCGATACATGCGCTCATCATACACTTGACCAAATTCGGGGTTTCGCAGTTCGGGATTTCACAACTAGTGGGTACAAGGGAACTTATCCTTGAATATCCCGGTTCCCGAAATACCGAACATCAATACTTACCCATGCTGGTCCAATTCAGGGTTTCGCGATGTGCGCAGACAGGAGGTCTCGCACCTAGATCTTCCGGGAGCTGAAACTCTGAAATCCAAACTCTTAAACCTGCACATCTATTTCAGGATTTCACCCATCAAAATTTCACAGGTCGGGGATTCGGGACTTGCGAGTACAAGGAATTCGCCTCTAGATATCTCGGGTACCAAAACTCCGAGATCTTATAACTTCTCCATACTATTATCATTTCGGGATTTCGCAAGTTGGGGTTTCGGGACTTGCGAGTACAAGGATACACTCCCTTGGGTATTCTGGGTTCTGAAACACCGAAAAGTCCTAACTCATCCACATGCCGATATTTCGGGTTTTCGTGAATCGGGTTTCGGGTCTTGCGAGTACAGGGGAACTCGCACTTAGGTACTCCGGGTGCTGAAACTCTGAAAACTCATAACTTACCCACACTAGCATTTCGGGATTTAATATGTCGAGATTTCGCGAGTCGTGAGGACAAGGGTTCTTACTCTTTGATCTCTTGGGTGCCGAAAATCCGAAACGCTTACCGACCGCCACGTGTACTCTACAGCTGGACGGTCCATGTACTCCCATGGGTCTTGGAATCGACGGTCTCGATTTCTTTGCTACTTACGAAGGTTAAAAAGGGGTCGAGGCATTAACGCCTGCGTTTCTTCACCCAATTTAACGATTGTAACAGACCTTAGATCCTCCGAAAGGATCTCATCCGTGCATTTAGCAAGAGGAAGGGTATCTTGGGTACCGAACCACCGTAAGGTCCTTAATTCATCCACACACTGTCATTTCGGGATTTCGCGGGTCGGGGTTTCGGGACTCGCGAGTACAAGATGACTCGCACCTAGGTACCGCGGGTGTCGAAACTCCGAAATATCGAAGTCTAAGAATACCATTCTCTCCCGTGCAGGATTAAAAAAAAAAACTACGCCATTAATTCCTTCTTTAGGCCCTTAGATAAATTTCACCAGGTTTGAAGACCCGACTGGAAGGTCCTCTTAAAATCTCTGAGCTATTAGCTTCGATGACTGGTAGTGAGCAAGCTCGAGGTTTTCACTGCGATGACAGTCCTTTCTAGGCACTTACCCCGGCTCTATAGGGTGAGGGAACTTTCTCGAAAGGGTGTCCCTGTGAGGAAATCTATCCAGGGAAACATGAGAGATAATTAAGGGAAACAACCTCCCGAGAACAAACTTAAAAACTGGATTCGTTCAAACACACACACACACACACACACACACACACACATATATATATATATATATATAAACCGAATGTGGTCATTCCAACATAAGCATGCAACCACCATTTCGATCAAAACACCATGCAAACATTTCTTCACAGAAACCATTTATAAGTGTTCAAACCATGAGCATACATTCCAAGATATTTAAATTCAAGATACAAGATATAACACTTATCAGAAAAACACCAAGTGATGCAACTGCTGAGAGGGGTGCTTGTTTCCACCCAACCGTAGGCTCATCGACTCCGAATGGATTTACCACGAGCCACTCCCGAGCTAGACC
Source organism: Picea engelmannii (assembly GCA_009831015.1). Lineage (NCBI taxonomy): Eukaryota > Viridiplantae > Streptophyta > Pinopsida > Pinales > Pinaceae > Picea > Picea engelmannii. The sequence continues at coordinate 293,603 of ML783997.1, forward strand.
ACGATGCTTGAGACTCTCTGTCTCTGTTCTTCAGCGATAGAGAACGAAGGTTACTCTCCTTTTTCTCTGCTATCTCTCACTCTGTATTTTGTTCCAGAGTTTTTCCAATCTTTCCCTGCGGTCTCTCCCCTCACGTTCTTCCCTTCCACACCTTTTACCTGCCTTTTCTTTTCCGGCGAGGTTGTGTGTGGCATGAATTTCCCCGCGATGGTCAGGTCTGAGGCCTCCACAGATGGGCGGTTCACCCCCATCCCTCATTAACTCACGAGGAGCCTCTTCACCTACCAACCTGGCGAGTAATTCATTTCAGGGCCAGCGAGCCGCTCTTGGTTCTCCGGGCCAGTGAAGACCAAATAAGGTATTGGTTTTGGTGGAAGTTAGCGCCACCATTCCAGGTGCCTTCCACCACCTTTTTTTAGGCACCGTGGTCTCTTTTTCAGCACATCCCTCTCCCAACAGTCCTGCAATATATATATATATATATATATATATATATATATATATATATATATAATGTTAATTTACATTCGTCGACCTTGTATACTAAGGTCCCTTCAAAATCACACATTCACATCTTTGAGTTTGCCGCAGTTCTTGGCCAGCATAATTATTTTTGTAGACTGGGGGAAACAGGGTATTACAACCTCCTTCACATAAAACCTTGTAACTCAGCTTGGGTGAATATATGCCTCCGATTGGGTTCTTTGACCATATCAGTTCATCCTCAACTGCTCTTATCTTGACATGAGTAGACTTTAGCCTTGCTATATATTCCTCCCATTGCACAACATCTTCATTTCTTAGTGCAATAGAATCAACTTTCTTCCATTCCTGGTCCTAGATTGTGGTTAAGTCTACATCTTGCTACGCAGGAAAGGGTAAGGAGACTTTTCTCCCTAAGAATACCAATTAGGTTATTAGAAAACCTAAAATTCTCACCATTACCAACCCAAGGGTCTTCACCCAGTCTAACCCTATGACCATCTCCCACCCTCCAAACTAGCCAACTACCTATAGAGAAAAAGCTTTGATAGTGGTCTTCCAAATGATCGATCCATTGAAAGGATTTTACAGGAGATCTAATCCACTCTTCAACTGAAACAGGAGCAATATACTTTTGGGTTATCCCCTGACACCATAAACCTTTCCCCAAAATAAGTCTCCATACAATTTTTTCTGAGAGAGTGGTTGCAAAATCAAAGGTAGTTTTCAATCCCCAACCCTCGAACTCCTTCAGAGCTTCGATTATTTTCCATTTGATAGGCTGGTGATTGAATAACTCCACACATTGTGTATTTTATTAAAGAGAATCATATAAAAATACAATCAAAGATGTCTTTTGGTTTCATCTTCCCATAGGTCCAATGGTTGTTCCTATTTACATGACACTTCATATTCCTAAATTAAATATTTACAATATAACATAATCCCGAGGATTAGGTATCTAACACCCCCCCTTAATCTGAAGGGGTGTTTCTAAGTCCAAGCATCTTTCTAAACTTTTCAAACTTTTCTCTTTCAAGCTCTTTGGTGAAGATGCATGCAATTTACTCACTTTTGGAACAATGTATCGGCTGAATGGTCTTGGCCTCTACATGATGTCGAATCAAATGATACTTTGTGTTGATGTGCTTGGTTCGATCATGGAATCTAGGATTCTTGGTCAATTTGATTGCAAAAGTGTTATCAATAAAAAATGGAGTAACATTCACCTGTTTCTCTTGCAAATCCTCTAGTATCTTCCTGAGCTGCACAATCTCCTTTGTCGCCTCTGCAACGACTACACTTTTTGCCTCTATAGTGAAATCTGTTAGAACAAACTGTTTGCATGATCTCCAAGAGATAATAGCTGATCCAAGACTCATGAGGTATCTTGAAGTAGACACTCCATTGCTATCCCCATCAAAGTTCGAATATGTATTTGAGCCCTAAGTCTTGAGTTTGCTTCAAGTACTTTAGAACTCTCTTTGTAGCACACCAATGTCCTTCACAAGGTTTTTGCATGAACTTATAAAGGATCCCAACTGCAAATGAAATGTCTAATCTTGTAGTAGTAAGGTAGATAAGACTCCCCACAAGCTGTCTATATTTAGTTGCATCATCAAATTCATTCCCTTCTTTCGATGTTAGCTTCAGATTTTGTTCCATTGAAGTAAAGAGAGGATTACAATCAACCATGCCAAATTTGTTGAACAATTCTCCAATGTACTTCTTTTGGGAGATGAATACATGCTTTGGATTTTGAGTTCCTTCAATACCCAAGTAGTATTGAAAATATCCCATGTCTGTCATTCCAAAACCCTTCAATTCTTTCTTTATGAATGCAATATATGTTTTCATTGTTCCCTACTATCAAAAAATCATCCACATACACCAGAAGATATACAACAATTTTGCCAACTTTCTTGAAAAATGAAGTTGTATCATCAAGATTAAAATGCTTGAAATTGATCTTCAAAAGATACTCAATTAACTTTTCATACCATGCGTGAGGTGTTTGTTTTAGTCCATGCAAAGACTTGATGAGATTACATACCTGTTCTTGACCTTTCACAACAAATCCTTCTAGATGAGACATGCCATTCTCTTTCAAGTCTCCATTCAAGAAGACTGACTTCACATCCATGTGATGAATCTTCCACCTATTATGTACAACCAAGGCCAACAATGCACGAATGGTAGCCCATTTTGTTGTGGGGACATAAGTCTCCTCATAGTTTATGCTTTCTTTTTGTGCATATCCTTTTGCCACAAGCCTTGCCTTATGCTTGTCAAGTGAGCCATTTGATTTGTACTTGTTCTTGTATACCCACCTGCAGCGAATTGGTTTGGTTCCAAATGGAGGATCCACCAGCGTCCATGTCCCATTTTTTATGAAAACATCATACTCCTTCTGTATGGCTTCTTTCCACTCATCATGAGAAACAACTTCGTCAAAGGAAGTTGGTTCAATATTAGTAGATAAACTCAATTCACAAACAAATGAAACATCCATATCATTTACATTATCTGAATCTAAATTATCTACATCACCTCCATCTTGTCTTGTAGAACTTCTGGTTCCCGCCTTTCCAACTTTGTCAGGATGAATACTTTCAAGTGTCTTTATGAGCCACTTTGGTGGACCTTTCTAAGATGGTCCAGGTTGCTCCACTTATTGAGATGGTGCTACATTCCCATCAAGGGTGAATTTATCAAAATGATCAAGCTGTCGCTCAACAGTCTTGTCATTCTTGGTGGATTCAAGAAAAATCACATTTCTAGAAAGAATGAACTTTTTGTTTACCTCATTGTAAAGACGATATGCCTTGGTGGTATTTAAGTACCCCAAGAAGAAGCACTTTTGACTCCTTGCACCAAGCTTGTTTATTTGATCCTTATAAATTAAGGCATAACAAGTGGAACCAAAAACCCTGAGATGCCTTACCGAAGGAATGCAACCATTCCACATTTCATAAAGAGTCTTGTTCTCGAGAGCATGAGATGGACTTCCTTTTCTCACATACACTACACATAGAACAATATCAGCCCAAAACATCAACTTCACATTCTTGAAAAATAACATTGAACGTACCATGTTCAAGAGTGTCATGTTCATTCTTGCCGCTACACCATTCTGTTGAGGATTGCATGGAACAATAGTTTGATGTTTGATTCCATGTTGATGAAGATAAGTTTCAAATTCATTACAAGTATATTCCCTTACATTATCAATACGAAGAGAGCTAATGCTAGATTGTGTTTCATTTTCAATCCATACAATGTAAAATATTTTAAATGTTTCAAATGCTCGAGACTTATGTTTCAACAAGTAAACCCAACACATCCTGGTACAGTCATCAATAAAAGTCATGATATATTTATTACCAAAAGCAGATGGAACGGGTATGGAGCCACACAAATCAAAGTGTATCAACTCTAGCTTTTTACATGCTCTCGAAGTGGAATCATGAAAAGACTTCTTGCTATGTTTACCAAGGATACAAGCCTCACATTGTTGCAAATTCCTTGGAATTGTGGGCAGACCAGAAACACCATTTTTATTCAGTGTACGAAGAGTATTATAGTTAATGTGGCCAAATCTAGCATGCCACAAAAGAATAGAAGACATGTACCTTCATCATGATGAGAAAGGTATGCGGAATTTTGTGCATGTGCAAATGTTCCTTTCAGCGTTAACAATCTACCATCCTACCATCCTATCATGATGGCCGTGTTGTTGGAGGACCTCCTTATTTCAACTTGTCCATCGAACATGTGAATAGAATGGCCTTGCCATGGAATGTGCAAAAGAGACAACAAGTTCCTCCACAACTCAGGAAGATAGAGAACATCATGCAAAAGAAAGTCTAGGAATCCAGGCAATTTGAGCCTGATGGTGCCAATTCTTGTAGGTTGAAACTTGATCTATCTGCAAAGTACACTGCACCCTCTACATTGTCATTCAATTCTTAAAAAAAATCTCTTCGAAATGTCACGTGGCACGTAGCATCAATGTCAAGCAATTGGGCATCTTTCCAAGAATCAAATGAAGCTTTGAACAAATCTTCATTAATGCCAACATTGCAATGAACAAGGACAAACTGAAGGTTCATGAGCTTTACCTTTCTCTTCCTTTTGTTCATGCTTGTCCTTGATATTTTCCCATGAGATTTTGCATGTCTTTGCTTCATGTGACCCATTCTTTCCACAACGAACACAATGAAGATTAGACATTTCACCGTGATTGTGCCTACCCCATGCCTTTGAAATTTTTCTTTCCGTGTCCTTTCTTACTATCTTTTCCTCTTGAAGAATTATGAAATTGATTCTTCCCCTTTTGAGCAAGAAACACAATCTCTCTAGTGGGATGAATTGTTTTCTTCCTAAAAGCCTTCTCACGTTTTGCAATTTTCTCCACCAAAGAGTCAAAATCGAAGGACTTCAATTGTCCACTAGCTTGAAGTCATTCAAGATAGTGAGAACACGTGTGGTAGAGGGCCTTGACGAAGGCCATGAGAGCAATGCCTATCTTCACACTAGTAGCCTCAACGTCATGCATGATGGCTTTAACTTCATAAGCTAAAGCCATGGAATCATTATCCTTCATTTCGAGGTTGAAGGGCTTCATCAACAATTCAATTAGTTCTAGTTCTGAATGTGAATCATATAGATCTTTAAATTTCTTCAAAGCACTCCAAGAATATTTGATAGATCTAATATGATGACTCACCTCTTCACTTACAAAAGCATAATTCAAGGCATACACTTTCTTGTTTTTATTCGTCCATATGACAAGCTTTTTGTTTGTTGTAGATTTAGTACGTTTGGTATGACCATCACAAATGTCATCCCAAAGATCATTGAAGATCAAAGTGTGCTCGATCTTTATTGACCATTATGGATAACTCTCTTTTCCACTGAGGACCACACTAACTAATTGAGACACGAGAATTCATTTTTGCCACTAGCCACTCCTCGCAATACAATTACCTTACCCACAGTCTTGTGTTGGAGATTAAAGCAGGTTCTAAATTAAACAATGATTGAAAATATGATAAAGGAAGAAAAGGTTGTCCCCTCAAAAGGATGGAATACCAAGCTGCGATTTCTCAAGCAAGAAAACAATTGTATGACACTGAGCATGCTTTGTCTCCTTCAATATATATATATTAGATGTTGGCCTCAATACTCATTTCAGGGATGGCAATGGCCTCATCTTTTAGTTGACTTGCAAAATTTCCAAAATTACAACACCCCATTGCATGCCAAAGGTCTTTTGAGAGGCGTGAATGAAATGTATCCCTTGGTCTAACACCAGGTTGTTAGTATCTCAGGTATAAACGTTGGAACATAAAGCATTGATGGTTCATCACACATCTCTTGGGTTCAGTTGGTTGAGAGGTTGACCTACATCTGGATACAGTTGGTCAGGTGATCAACCAATGCACCATACTAGTCGGTCGAGTAGACAACGTCCCTGTTGGTTGGACAGTCGACCAACAATCGAAGATAGTTGGGTAGCGGATCGACCAACCCATTAATCGACTGCGAGTTGGATAGATAGTCGAGCGGGTCGAGTCCCGTCGAGCTGACTCGACATAGTGGATTTTGCGGAGTCAACTCTAACTGCTGTGGTTACATGTGGACAAGATCTTTCAGATTCCATGGAAGTTGGTTAGATCTTGGGACTATAAAAGAAGACCCCTTGGGTCATTATCAACAATGTGAATCAAGATTGTGCAACAAATCATGCAGATCGAAATGTGCAATATGCACTGTGATGTTTTGATCACAATGCACTCTGCTTAAGTGTTGTAATGGTGTCTTTAGACACCACCTTTGTTTTTCAAAAAAATTCCCCTCTTTGATTATCTGTAGTGATGTGTTCTCTGTTTCATGTTGTGTTCCACCTTCCCCAACATGGTATTAGAGCCGATGGTTTAAACTTCGACTTGTTATCCACAAACCTTGTTGAGTCAAATCTGTTGTGTTATCGACTTTGGGATGGTGGTTTGTCGATTGGAACTTATTGAAACATAATAGTCTATGTAAATATTGAAGATGGCTTCGAAGATTGATCCTATTGTTTTGAACGGATCAAATTATGCAATATGGGCCCCAGACATGGAAATCCTATTGAAGAGTAAGGGACTGTGGCAGTGTACCAAGGTTGCAATTCCAAATCCAATAGATGCTCAGGTGAAGTTTGATGTTGATGGCAAGAAGGATGAGGCTGTAGGAGTCATCACGACCTAAATCTTGTGGGAGATCCAATTTCATCTTAGTGGAATCGACTGCCCTCATCAGGTCTGGAAGAAGTCAAAGACCTTGTTCGACTGAGTCGACGAGAGCCACGTCATGCAATTGGAGAAATACTTAATCTCTCTCAATCCTCATTCCTTTGATAGAATGGAGGACTATTTGGTGTGTGTCAAGGAATTCCTGTTGAAATTGGGAAAATGTGGAAAGAAATATGAGAAGAAGGAAGGACAACTCATCGAGCTGATCCTGATGAATTTGAGAACACCATTCGACATGTTCATGTCGAATTTTTGTACCCATTGGTAAGTAGACATGGAAGATGGTAAGGATTACACCTTTGAAGTTTTCTGTGAACTTTTATTACCGATCAACATCAATTACTTGAAGAAGGCAAGCTTGGTGGTAAACCCCAGGCCCACTTGCTCAAGGGTAAGGGCAAGATGGATTCCAAGAATAGAGTGTACTATGATGCTTCTGGACAAAAACTTGCATACCATGAATAAGGACCCCATAGACAACCACAATGAAGTTGAAAGAAGACATGTCGGTGTTGTGGGAAAACTGACATGTGGATAAAAAATGCTTTAAGAAGAGAGACGATTTAGAGAAGGTTAAGCGACTTGAAGGAAACATGTCCATTATACGTCGACGCGCTGATAACTTCACCGGGTGCACTCATCATATGGCCAAGGATGCCACTTTATTCACGAGACTAAATAAAGTTGAGGAGAGCAAAATCTATGTTGTTGATGATTTTGCTCTGGATGTTGCCAATTAGGGTGATGTAGCTTCTCGACATGGGAAGATTGTCGATGTCTATCATGTGCCGAATCTTTGTGCTAATCTGTTGTTTGTTGTTCAGTTGACATAGACATGTAAGATTGTGGAATTTTGATCGGATCGGTTCTATGTTCGTGATTTGAAGAAAGGGAAGTTGATTGTCGTTGGTGGGCTTCTTGACCCAACAAACAGTTTGTACAAGTTTTGTGATTCGACTCGACCTGAATATGAACCAACCGCACTTGTTGCTCCCACTGATGAGAGAAGTCAAATTTGGCATGAAGGACTGAAACATCTAAATTTCTGAACTCTGCAGGCACTGACAACTCATAACATGGTTGTTGGTTTGCCGAAGGTGTTTCCCCTTGAAGGAGTCTGTAAGCGCCGTGTGCTTGGAAATCATCATCAGACACCATTCGATTCTGGAAAAGCGTGATGAGCACATAACCTATTGGAATTGATTCACAGTGATCTCTGCTGTATCGATTTACCTTCACTGGTAGGTGCAAGGTACATTTTGACTTGATGATTTCTCTCATTTCATATGGGTCTTTTTCCTGAAGAATAAGAACCTTGTCTTTGAAAACTTAAAAGAATTTCGAGACTTTGCTGAAAAACAATGTGGTCGACCCATCAAGTGTTTGAGATCCAACAATGGTGGTGAGTATGTCAATCGACCTTTTGAAGAATTCCTACTTCGATCTAGTATTGATTGGCAACGATCGGTTCCTCATACACCTGAGCAAAATGGAGTTGCAGAACATAAGAATTGGACGTTAGTCGAAATGGCTAGATGTCTTTTGTAAGTTAAAGACCCACCTCCTTGCTTTTGGGCTGAAGCGGTATACTGTGCAAATTATCTGCTCAATCACATCTCGACTCAAGTTATTCCTTCCATGACTCCAGTCGAATGATGACATGGGAAGAAGCCTTCAGTCAACCACCTCCATGTGTTTCTTGGGCCCACATTCCCGATAACTGTAGAAAGAAGTTGGATGGAAAGAGTCATGCTTGCATTGTGATGGACTAATCTGAAGAGTTGAAATCCTATTGACTATTTGATCCTATCAAACGACAAATCATTGTCAGACATAATGTTCGGTTTGATGAAAAGTCTTATGGCATTAAATTTTTGAATGTCTCTTCTGGATTGCTACAGGATGATCCCTTTGATGTTGTCTTTGACACTAGTACTCCTATTCCTTTCCTAAGTCCACTGATTGGACAATCAAACTTTTTTCCCGTTTCGACTCAATCGTCGACCTCCGAGTCGACTAGTCTGTCGTCTTCCATTTCGACTGGTCCGTCGATTGAAGCCCTCCGACTTCTGATCGACCCGATGAATTGAACCGGGGTTCACCTGTTTCTTGTCTGCCCCAATGGGATGCCAAGACAATTGAAGCTACTGGAGCTTGTTGACGCCCAAAAGCGCAACATAGGGTACATGCTTGCAAATGGTTGCAACACCTTGTTATTTAATTATATTTAATAATATACTAATAGGTGGGACCCCTTGTGTGACTTGTGTGACTATGATGAAGAGACAACACTTATGTTTTATGTGCTTATGAGTTGGTTGAGATACGAGTTCTACAATTTATTTACTTTAAATCACTGTCAAAATAATTGATTATAGGATATTATGGGCGAGGTGACTAAAGAGGAAATGATGTTGTCTTAATTATCTCTCACAAGTATTACTACGTTACATTTAATTTAACGAAGAATCTACACTCCAGTTTTAATTTATGTATGGTGTATGGTATGTGGAATGGTGGTTACTTTGATTTCGAAATGGCAAGGGTTGCGCGCATTGTTTAAGTTGAAAATCTAAAGTTGGGACTTGGTATCCCTAACAAGGTTTCCATGTATGTTACATTGGGGTCTTGACAAAGGTTGGCTCATTGTAAGTTTGAAACATTGACAAACTATGGGGCATTCAACTTGCATTAAATAAATTTTGAGTTAGTGATTGATGTGATGTATAGTTAGCTTGCTCGTACTAGCCATGAATGAGAGTCTAAGTGTAGATACAACGTGCAGTAAATGCACGTCGCTCTAACCTACCTCGAGTCCGCCACCCTAGCCATTTCACATTTGCTCTTGTTGGTTGCTGCTGCTCTGCTTTGTTCGGCCATGGAAGAGGTATACATGTTTGGTCGACTCTCCTTGACAATTTTTACACACAGGTATGGGGTTTCTTGCTGCTCCATCCATGAGTATTTCACTCTGCTATTTAATTAAGTCAACAATTGGCTCTTGAGTTTGCTCGCTGTTTGTGCATTTCCAAAGTTGTGATATGTGGAGATTTTTGATTGTGTATGGATTATTAGCGAAGTTTTGGTTTCCGTGGCATTTGTATTTGAACTATTTGCATCGAAAATGTGGGTGTTTCTTATTGTATGTAGTTGTTCATGCTTTACCTGTGGAAAGGGGTATCGTTTGGGAAATTCCCGAGCCTGCCTTGCCTCTGGTTTTCATTTGAGATTCCTCTTTGTCTGACAAGAACATTATCACTGTTCATTACTTGTGGGTTATTTGGAAACTCTGCATTTCATTTAATTGCGTGGCTCTCGTGGCTATTGTGCCCACGCCCTTGTATCAACTCTGTAAATATAAATGTGGAATTCTGTGGTGGTATTAAGCTTTTCGTGCTCCTTTTGGCTAAACCCTCAACTTGGTCAACTCGTCCTCCTTCATCGCATTACTGTTGATAATTGCGTATCGAACCCTGCATTTGGAAAATAGGGTGGAAGGTGGCCAACCCAAAATTTAGTAAAGGCACTACTTGTGCTCTTCTTGGTCATGGGTTTAGTTAATTATTTTCTATGCGAAGATGGAAAGAATGTTAAGCCCACTCATTTGTTTGGTAATACAGTCTATCACAAGGAAATATTTGGCGTCAATGGAAGCGTTGCAAAACTATTGTTAAAGATACGACTTGCTGTGTTTTAATTCCATATGCAAGGAACACCTATTTGTATGAGTTATATACACATTAAATGAGTCTTACAAACCAGAATCAAAGGCAAATTGGAAGCATGGTTATTTGAGGTTTCAGTTGAACTATTGTTATACATCGGGAGCCCTTTTATAGACACTTTGTGGGACCATGTAGTAATTTAAACAATATTGGTGTTGTTATTATAAGCCACAACTTGTCCACTCCTCGACTGTTGGTTGTGATTATTGTGATTATTATGATGTTGTGCATCCTCGACTCTGTTGTGTGCAAGCTGTTTTATTATTGTTAAATATATTGGGAAATAAAATATGAATTGATTACTGTACAATGAAATTTCTAAGGAAAATGAGCAACCTTGAAGAGAAACACCAACTCTGAGTTTTTTTTTTGGGAAACAAAGTGTTGAATTTAAATTTTGAAACAATAAAAGGTTTTGACTGTCAATTGACTTCGAGGATGTCATTGTTTGATATATTAGAACAATATCCGTGGGAATCCCTTCCATTATACCATTTTCCATAAAATACACTCCCCTCGATATCCCAATTGCACTTGTTCACTCTTTGTTCTGTGATATTCATTTTTAAGAAAGGTTTGTATGAAAATGAAGAAAAATTGAGGTGACAGTGATTGATGATTGGTATTCTGGGATATGTTTAGATACACAGTTGATTGTTTTTGTTGATTGCTTGAACAATATTCATAAATCTTTCCCCCTCCACGATATCACTTTACGCTAAATACAATCTCGCCATACTCCCAATGACCCTATCAATTCCCTGATCGTGTGACAATTAATAAATGATATTTTTATGGATGGATTGCATGCGTCATGTAGTAATTTCTAGAGCCAAACCTTGATTCATTTAAGTAGAGTTTTATGTATGGGTTATTAAGAACTTCATGACTGACTAATTATTGTTATAGGGAGAGTTTTTTCAACAGGGGCAGTAATGGCCAAAATAACAGAGGCAGGGGTAATTGGCATCAAGGCCATATGAGGCCTCGATTTTCTATTCACTTTGATGTTTATCCGCAAGAGTTGAACCAACTGCTTCAAGCTGGGTTCTTTAATTTGGTTGGCCATGGGATATTGCATCCTTGACTTGAAAGGCCCCCTTTTCAACAACCTCAGATTTTTTTCGGCATTCCTGTTCCCCCACATTTGTCGATGCAACCCGAACCTCCCACAAACAACGATTGGTAAGAAATTGTCAATTAGCCTGCTTCTCATCGCCGTGGTTGGCCTACTATCTCATTTCCATTACCGCCGCCACCACCCTCCAGTTAATCCTAATGCACAAATTGCCCATGTTGTTTCACTAGTGCAATCTTCACATGACAACAAGAGACTGAAAACTGACGTCCCACAACTTGTTCTAGATAATGGAAAAACAACGTCTTCCCCCTCTAGTCCATCCACATAGTCTTCTAAATATCTGTCGTCATGTCTCCACCTAAAAGATGACTGCTCCCATGTGATCAGTGCAATACAACCCCAGGGGTCTAACAAACCAAGGGCTACCCCAGAAATGTCAAGAGGAGACAGTAGTGAGAAGAGGAAATATGTCTTACATAACAAATATGGATTTTAATGTTCTTTATGTGATTCAATGATGAAGACAATGTTTCATGATTTTCAACAAATTTTTGGACGACAAACTTTTATTTTGGATATTTTTTGTGGATAAGATGGACATATTATTTTTTTGGGGATATGGTCTTAAATTTTGCTAATATTTAAATATTCAACTTAAATGATATCCATGGGAGCTACAAGGGTGTTATATGATCCAAATGATTAATTTTGTATCTCATATTTGATGATTGGCAAAGAGAATGATGAGAGTCACAAGGGGTCCCACCTATTTAGTTATTATTAATTAGACCCTTATTTATATATTATTATTAATTATTTCTTCCCAAACTAATTAGTTAACTTAATTTGACTTAACTAAAGAAAGTAGTTGAACTACCTCAACTTATTGAGAAATAATAAAGGTTCAATGAGAGAAAGACACAAGGGGGAGAATAGAAAGAGAACTACAACACTAAGGTTTGCTCTCTAGTTAGTGACATAGCTTCAATTTTCATTCATTTCTAAGTTTACTTGTAAGCCTAATCCTCTTGATGACAACAAGGTCTTATTGAAGGCAACATGATTCAAAATTGAATCATACATTTAAGTAACTTGTTTTAAAGGTGTTTGATTTATCCTTGATAGTCTGTGTATTCTTGTTTGTTTATGAATTAATTTTCATGGCTGATAAATAATATTTTGTAGAGTCAAATGACAACATTTTGTGGCAAGCTGATCCAGATCATTAGTTTTGGTTTTATTTCACTGTCAAGGCCTTTTTGTATGGTTCCCATCGAAGACTTCTAAATATGAATTTGGTCCATACCCTCACAGGGGTTTGTAAAAGAGAAATACAATTTTGTATCTTAGAATGAAATAAAATCAGATTATTATTCTGTCTCATACATGTGTTTTCACGACTTGGTTATTCATTTTTCTTTTGTCTCCATGTTTACTTCAATGTAAAATCTGTATACATTCTTTTAGCTTTGTTTAAATTTTTTATTTTTACATTGTTACAAATATAAATCATAAAATCATCCTTGATCCTTTGTAATTGATACTTATGGATTGAGTGAAATTTTTGAGGCCATAAACGTTGGGTGACATTCCCAACTATATTGTCCTAGCTAGGCAAGATCTGAAAATGATTGAATAAGGAATTCCATACTTTTTCCTCAACATTTATTTGGCGACCATACTGGGGAGATCTTCCATATCTCTTTGGTTGATTGTATTCACGATTATATTTGAATCTTTGCGTTGACCTTATTCAATACTATTCTATAAACTGTTAGTACTCGAGCTTAGCTTGAATGCTCTTGGGAAGTAGTTGAACAAGATATAAGTATCTGTGAACGCTGGGAAGCCAGGCAAAGACAACTTAGAAATCAACAGTGACCTCCTTTTTCCCAAGTCTTTGTCTTCTTTTTCATGTCCTCAAATCCTCGCATTTCTAGAAGAAGAAGAGGATTGGCCCCTGAAGCTACTTCTATCATTGAAATAAAGAGGAAAGCCATTTTATCGACCCAAGAAAGCACTTTAAGAAGGAATTTGTCTGATTTTGCGAGCTCACCTTTTTCACACTTACCCATCACTTTCAAAATGATGTTTGTGGGTGGTGTTGGAGGTGCTTCATCATCCCAACCTTTGGCCTCATCGGTAATTGGAAGTCTATATAGTCATCAAGTTCCTATCCAATCTGCTACCAACCCTGCTAAAGTTATAAAGAAATACAACCTTTTTCAGTTTGAGGAAGATGCTATGACCACCCCATGGCATGTATCATCTCCCTTGAATCTAGCACCTGCTTCTCGTCCGTTACCCAAGTTTAAAGATCATCTTCCTAAGTTCTCAGGAAATAATATTGTTTCTACAAAAGAACACCTAGTGTCATTTTCTAATGCTTGTCATAATATCGGGGCTAACAACAACGATACATGCAAGCGCTTATTTGTCAACTCCCTTGAAGGAAAAGCGACAACTTATTTTTTTGATCCCCCTCCAAAAATCCTTTCTACTTAGGAAGAGTTGGTTTATTGGTTCAAGTCCACTTATGGACAATCCAAGAGCTTGACTGAATAGTTAAAGGAATATAACAATATTTCTTACAAAGATGGTGAGACTATTAAGTCCTTTAACCTTTGCTTTACCAAATTGTACAATCAAATCCCTGAACTAATCCGCCCCCAAAATCAAACCGCTTTCATGCATTATTATAATGCGCTTCCCTCTCCTTATCGTCATGGGTCTGAAGAAAAGGCTATTGACAATCTTGGCTCCGCTCTCCACACATGCCTGGAGTACCAAGAACAACTTGAAAGAACATGTCTCCATAAAGGAGACTCAGTCAAGCAAACATATATGTCTGCCCTCCTACAACTTGTGCAAGATATGAACAATTAGATGATAGCCTATGAACAAAAGGGGAATGTTCCCTCACTTACTCCTGGGGCATCTTCTTCTTCCTCAGTGCCTTTTAGGAATACAAATGAGAACACTTTTCAACTCAAAGCCATTATGTCTCACAGTTGGTGTAACTTCCGCGAAGAAAATCATGAAGAAAGTACTTGTGAAATTAAGAAGAATGTCAGAGATAAAATCTTTGGCAATAAGCCCGAAACCACTATTGTTGTTCTAGAGTGGGCAGAACTGAAAGATGTTATGATAATAAATACTGGGAACAAATCTTATGCTCCTAAAGGGAAATACAATCCTCCTCTTACTTCTTCCACTCCAGCCTCATCTTCACAAGGTACTAATGTACAAACTATCAAAATTCCCGAAAGTCAAGGAGTTCCTTCCCCTCTTCCCTCTTCCAAGTATAACATTCTTAACCAATTGGATAATATCAAGGTCGATGCTACTCTTTTGGACATGGTTGTCGTCCCCGAACAACAAAAACATCTCAAGAATTCTATGGAAGGAAAATCTTCTACCATAGCCAACCTTTTTGAAGAGGCAAAAGAAGAGGATCCCACTGTAAATAAGATAGGTGTAAATAATTTTAGACACCTTGTAAAGAACCCTCCATTTTTTATTTTTGTAAAAATTATGGATAAGATAGCCCATTGTTGCCTAATCGATGACGATTCGGGTTCAAGTGTAATGTCAAAAATCATCATGGAAGAGCTAGGCTTATCATGTACTAACAAAAATTCTAGAATCATGCTCTCCTATAATAGTTTGCAACAATCAACTATAGGTGAAATTAAAGATGTAACTTTAGTTTTGTGTGCACATCCCGAAATAAGGACAACCCTCAACATCCAAGTAATCAACATGCCAGTGAGAAACTATTCTATTATCTTAGGAAGAGTCTGGAAATCCCTAACATGTGGATATCTTTCGCTTGATGGAACACACTTATCCATTCCTCAGAATGGAAAGAATATTATAGTCCTAAGAGAAGGAAGAATTTCACCATACACAAAGAGCATTCCTCAACCGAATGTAAACTATCTCTAGGAAGACTTAGGAGTGTACTCTATCTTTGTTGATGAGGGTGACACTACTTTGGAACAAATTGATTTGGAAGATGGTATGTGGCACATGCATTTTGATGGCTCATGCTCAAACGAAGGTAACAGAGCTGGCATTATCTTATACTCACCTATAGGTAAAATTCACAATTTTTCTTATAGGTTAGAGTTTGCTTGCACGAACAATGTCACTGAGTTTGAAGCCTTACTGCTAGACATCGAAAATGATTATAACCTCGGTTGCGGCCACCTTACAGTTTTTGGTGTTTCTGAACTTGTTGTGAACCTCGTGCGTAAAATCTATTCTCCTAGCAATAAGTTGATCTATACCCAAGCTATTTGGATGCTTATCTCGAACCTTTTATTATTTAACATCACTCATATTAAGGGGAACTTAATTCAATGGTTGATAGGTTAGCTGTATTTGCAACATATCCTACTTGACAACTTCTACCTCAAAGCCTGATTGTACATTTCAATCTTTATATCGTCCTCACATTCATGATAATGTAGAATCATGGCAGGTTTTCCCTAATGATGAAAGCATATGTGCTTTCATATGAAATGAACCATTGAAGCCCAAGGAAATCATATCTATGGAAGACAACAAATTTCCAAAAGGCTCGACTCCTCTCGAGAGTTCATTTTCGTCGAGTGATGTACGCAACAAAGAGATACAAAAGGAAGAGGAGTCGAAAAGGAAAGTAGGTGATACCATTTCCTTGAACCTTGGGACATTCGAATCTCCAAAGATGGTTAAACTAGGTGCCCAATGTTCCGACGAAGAAAATGCAAAATTCACAGAACTACTATGTGAATTTCAAGATGTTTTTGCATGGTCATACAAGGATCTTCGTGGTTTTGATCCTGTTCTCATACAACATGTCATTTCTATCAAGGAAGGGATAAAACCAGTTAGGCAAAAACAAAGACTCATTAACCTTGCGCTAGAGGCTACTATTAGAAAAGAGCTGGAAAAACTTTTGAAGGCTGGTATAATCTTCTCAGTTAAATATTTCGAGTGGGTTTCAAATTTAGTTCATGTTAGGAAGATAGCTGGTCAAATTCGATTATGCATTGATTTTCGCGCATTGAATAGATCAAGTGTTAAAGATCATTTTCCTCTCCCTAATATGGGAATGATTTCGCAACAGGTTGCAAGGTCACAAATGATGTACTTACTTGATGGATTTTCTAGATATAATCAAATCAAGGTAAAAATGACTGATAGATACAAAACCACCTTTACTACACGCTGGCACACATTTGCTTATGAACACATGCCTTTTGGCTTGTCTAATGCAGGTGCTACTTTCCAAAGAGCTATGCAAATAGATTTTGACAATCTGACCAGTAAAATAATCCAAGTATATCTTGATGATTTCATTGTTTATTCGAAGAATCAATTAGATCATTTTGTTCATCTTAGAAAAGTTCTTATACGATGCAGAAAATTCGACATTTCTTTAAATCCTTCTAAATCTGTTTTTGGTGTCACCAAAGGAAATATCCTTGGACATATCGCCTCTCATTTAGGAATAAGCATAGATCCCGAAATGATTATTTCTATTCTGAACCTTCCTCCCCCCACTTCCAAAAATGAGGTTCAAGCCTTTATGTGCATTATCAACTTTGTCTGCAGGTTTGTTCCTGATTCCGATTTAATGGTTAAACCAATACACAATCTTCTAAAGCAAGATCACTCTTTTTCTTGGACAGATGACGTCGAAAAAACTTTCATTAGGATTAAGAAGGCAATCAGTTCCGCACCAGTTTTGATGAAACCGGACTTTGAGAAAGATTTTATCATATACACTAATGCTACTGAGGAAGCAATTTCTGTTATTCTCTTACAATGTGATGACCAAAATAATGAAAAACCTGTATCTTACATGAACAGAAGTTTATCAGGCGATGAATTCAAGTACTCTTATATTGAGAAACATGCATTTACTCTTGTTAAAACTGTAGAGAAATTTTGCCACTTTGTTCTAGGCAAACATACACAAGTAAAAGTCCCTTTGCTTGGTATCAAGTTTTTTCTTTCACAGACTTATCTTTCAGTAAAATTTGGACATTGGCTTGCCAAGATTTAGGAGCATGATTTGATGATATTGACTTCAAAAACAATCAATGGAAGAGATCTAGCCCTTCACTTAGTTCAACATCCTGAATCAAGTGAAGAAATTGACGATGAGGATAATTCTCTTTCAACACTGTTTTATATTGAGAATCAAACCCTTTCTATTGTTGAACACCCCTGGTATAAAAATCTGGTATATTATTTGCAGTATCAGAAATGCCCAGATGACTTAGATCCTCATCAGAAGAGGAGACTCTGCCTTGATTCTTCTTGGTATATTATTTTAGGAGACTTCTTGTTTAGAAGGTATGCTGATGGTATATTACTTCGATGTGTAAACGACGAGGATGCACAAAATTTACTACATGAAACTCACGAGTCTTGAGATTTTGTCATTCACGTTGGTGGCCAATTTTATGCTAAAGCTACTGCTTTTAAAATAATCATATGTGGTTATTATTGTCCTTCATTTTTTCGAGATTCTTATAAATTTGCAAGATCTTGTGACAAATGCCAACAATTCGTTGGGAAATAATGTCTTTATGCTATGCCTTTGCAACCGGTTCCTCCGGATTTTCCTTTTTCTAAATGGGGCCTGTAATTTATTGGTCCTATTAATCCTCCGTCTTCTGTAGGGAAGATTTTCATTTTGACAGCCACTGATTATTTCACTAAGTGTAGTGAAGTTGTCCCTCTTAGGTGTTCACATGATGAACATGTAATTTCTTTCCTAGAAACTAATATCTTCTCTAGATTCGACATTCCTTTAGAGATTATTACAGACAACGGTCCGACTTTCATTTCCGCAAAATTGACTCAATTTTTAGCTAAGTTGGGAGTCAAACATATCACTTCATCAACTTATTACCCCCAAAGAAATGGGCAAGTCGAGTCTACTAACAAGAATCTAGTTAGGATCATAAAGAGGCTCATCGAAGATAAACCTCGACAATGGCACACCCTGCTCACTTACATCCTTTGGGCAGATCACACTGCTACCAAGGTAAGCACAAGTTGCACCCTCTTTCAACTGGTTTATGGCCAAGAAGCCATTCTGCCTACTGAGTTGGAACTCTCATCTCTAAGGCTGATGCTATAGATTGAAGAATTAAATTCTTCCAATGTCTCTCAAAGGAAAAATGCACTATTATCCCTAGAAGAACAAATAAATTTTTCCCTGGGAAATATAAAGAGAAGAAAACAAACTGTAAAGTACTTTAACAAACATGCGAAATATATCAAATTTAAGGTGAATGAGAAAGTCTTACTTTGGGACTCAACCCATATTGACAGAGGAAGACATTCGAAATTTCAGAAATTATGGCTAGGTCCTTTCAAAATCGCTTTTGTCCTAGGTACAAACTCTTATCTTTTAAAAGATTTGGAAGAATGATTGTTTTCTTGTAGTACCAATGGTTCCCACTTGAAGCATTATGTGGAACCATCTTGATTACTAAATGCCATATTGAAATTACTGCTATATACAACTTTGTGTTTCGTTGTTTTATTTTGCTTTGTTCAATTGACTTTTCAATTTTTGTTGTTTTATTTTTTGCTATTTTGTTTTGATGTTTATCAGGAATAAATTTTGGATTAGTTTGCCACAACAATGCCATTCTGTAATTATTGTTGATCAATAACAACAAAGTTTACACATCTGTCACAATGTCCTCCTTTTAGACATCGTTGAAAATGATTTTTGTTTTAAGTACTGCTTTTGGATAGATGATTTGGTCTTCTTCCCTATTTTTTTCTATCCCTTTCTTCCCTCCATCCCGAGATTCAAAAGAGCATATCAAAAAAATTCTCCTTAATACGAAGAAACACTTTTTACTGTGACCGATCAAATGTTATGCATACATGACCAAACCCCCTTATACGTACCACTTTTCATGAGTTATTCCTAAAATCTCGTCTCATTATTTCCCTTAAACCATATTTTTTCTCTTGTTGCATAATCATTCTGGTCAATAATTCTTTGATCTATGTTCACTGATTTGCGAAATCGGACATTCTGCGTTCTTAATCTTTTGGAAATAGATTTCCGTGTGGAGTTGCCAGTTTGTTGGTGCCCAAAAGCGCAACATAGGGTACCTTCTTGCAAATGGTTGCAACACTTTATTATTTAATTATATTTAATAATATACTAATAGGTGGGACCCCTTGTGTGACTATGATGGAGAGACGATATTTATGTTTTATGTGCTTATGAGTTGGCTGAGATACGAGCTCTATAGTTTATTTGCTTTAAATCACTATCAAAATAATGGATTACATGATGTTATGGGTGAGGTGACTAAAGAGGAAATGATGCTGTCTTAATTATCTCTCACAAGTATTACTATGCTACATTTAATTTGACAAAGAATCTACACTTCAGTTTTAATTTATGTATGGTTTATGGTATGTGTAATGGTGGTTACTTTGATTTCGAAATGGCAAGGGTTGCGCACATTGTTTAAGTTGGAAATCTAAAGTTGGGACTTGGTATCCCTAGCAAGGTTTCGATGTATGCTACATTGGGGTCTTGACAAAAGTTGGCGCATTTTAAGTTTAAAACATTGGCAAACTATCGGGCATTCGACTTGCATTATATAAATTTGGAGTTAGTGGTTGATGTGCTGTATAGTTAGCTTGCTCATACTAGCTATGAATGAGAGTGTAAGTGTAGATACGATGTGCAATAAATGCACGTCTCTCTAACCTACCTCGAGCCCGCCTGTTAAGAACCCAATACTGAATACAAAAGCACCACAACAGATATATAAGAACAATATAAAAAATCACAACTTTATTATATCAAAACCCTTGAGGTAGGGCAACACCGTACAATGGATCCTATTATGGAAGGGATCCTGTCTTGTTCACTTGCCTCTTCGAGGGGGCATCCTCCTATTAAGCTACCGCTCCAAATACAATACTTCTTTTCATGTCTCATTACATTGCTTGAATCCCTTTATATAGTGCTACCATCACCTAAGAACATTCTATAAGAGGAATCTTCTAGAAGTAGAACCTTCTAAGAAGTCCTCTTACATTTATTATATCTAATTACCCATTTATTATATCTAACTACCATAGTGGACATTATTTAATAATATAGTGGACCTAGTCCACCTTACATTGAATGACCTCCATTATTATCACTATGGGCCCTCTGGCCCCCCCCACTACCTTTCTAGCTACCTTACATTCCATCTCCCTTATGAAAGCGTTGTCCTCAACGCTTGATGTACAACCATATACCAGGGTCCCATGGATAATTGTGGACCATAATGTTGAAGAAGACTGAAGAACCAAGGTCCCATGTAGAAAGGAAACCCAACATGTTGAAGTAGTCCAACCACCATTGTAAGCCCGGGTCCCATGTCCAAGTGCTCATGTGAACTCCCCATGGAAGATTTTGAAACCCAATAACCAACTCCAAATGATGCTCCAAAGACTGACACCTGTCATGTGGATCCAAATAAGAAGATTCATTCACATAGTGGAAAAAGGGTCGTAGTAGAATTTGGAAGGAATAATACCACTGTAGAATATGCAAACTGAATGCTGGTAACTAGCTCCTGATGTGGGACATTGATGTTCTCTACAGAAGGTGGAGTAGAGTCATTAAATAAAATATGGAAGTGGTTGTCATCCTAGAAATGACAACTATTCATATACCAATAATCACAATCGTCCTAAAAATCATACCAAGCATATCTTTCTTGATTATATTCATCCCTGATGATTTTTTCCATAAGAAATCTCTCCTGCATGCTATCCAATGAACTANGAAGACTATTATTGAGGCCATCTGCAAGGTCATGAAATTTGTCATGCAATGTGTCACACAATGTGTCATACAATTGAGATTTGAATGCTTCAAGAATTTCTTTGAGGTTTTGAGAAGAAATAGCCATCTGAGCACCCTATGAACCCTTCGGTTCCACAACCGTCACGAAAAAACCCCAAAAAATAGAACAATAAGTTACAACAGAAAATCACGGTTTTTTTTGAAAAAACCCTAAAAAACTGTTGAAGTTAAAATGCTCATAACTTCACTTCCCAGACTCCGTTTCGGCTGATTTTTTTTTTTGAAATTGGGTGAAATTGTGAGAGAAACTCAGATCTGTAGTTTGTTTGATAAAAATCAGCCTCCAGCTGCTACAAAAATGAAAACAAATCGCGCCGCCGTCCGCGGAAAAAACCTTGAAAAATTGCAGATTTTAAAACTTCAATATCTTGACTTTTTGGACTCCGTTTCGGGCGATTTTTTTTGTTTTTTTTTCAACTTGGGTGTTTTTCTGAGAGGAACTCAGATCTACAACCTGTTTTTGCAAATTTTTCACATAAATATACTGAAAAGTTATGGAGTGTCGCGGCCCTCTTTTTTCTTCTCTGAAAAAAAAATCTGTAAAAATAAAAAATATTTGCCCACAATGTCTGCCAAGGAAAGTGATCTGATACCACTTGTTAAGAACCAAAGACTGAATACAAAAACACAACAACATATATACAAGAACAATATGCAAAATCTTCTTTATTACTATCAAACCCTTGAGGTAGGGCAACACCATACAATGAATCATATTATGGAAGGGATCCTCTCCTGTTCACTTGCCTCTTCGAGGGGGCATCCTCCTATTGAGCTACCGCTCCAAATAAAATATTTCTCTTTATGTCTCATTACATTGCTTGAACCCCTTTATATAGTGCTACCATCACCTAAGAACATTATAGAGGAGGAATCTTCTAGAAGTAGAACCTTCTAAGAAGTCATCTTACATTTATTATATCTAATTACTCATTTATTATATCTAACTACCGTAGTGGGCCTTATTTAATAATATAGTGGACCTAGTCCACCTTACATTGAATGACCTCCACTATTATCACTATGGGCCCTCTGCCCCCCACCCCCCCCACTACCTTTCTAGCTACCTTACATTCCGTCCCCCTTATGAAACCGTTGTCCTCAACGCTTGATGTACAACCATATACCAGGATCCCATGGATAATTGTGGACCATAATGCTGAAGAAAACTGAAGAACCAAATTCCCATGTAGAAAGAAAAACCATCATGCTGAAGTAGTCCAACCACCATTGTAAGCCCGAGTTCCATGTCCAAGTTCTCATGTGAACTCCCCATGGAAGATTTTGGAACCCAATAACCAACTCCAAATGATGCTCCAAAGACTGACACCTATCATGTGGATCC
>ML783997.1:317182-327245 GCA_009831015.1 Picea engelmannii
CGGAGAGGAACTCAGATATACAACCATTTTCTATAAAATTTGCACAGAAATATACCGAAAATTTCGAGAATGTCTCGGCCCTCTTTTTTTTGCTCCGAAAAAAAATCTGCAAAAATAAAAAATATTTGCCCACAATGTCTGCTAAAGGAAAGTGCTCTGATACCACTTGTTAAGAACTAAAGACTGAATACAAAAGCACCACAATAGATATACAAGAACAATATGCAAAATCTTCTTTATTACCATCAAACCCTTGAGGTAGGGCAACACCATACAATGGACTCTATTATGGAAGAGATCCTTTCCTATTCACTTGCCTCTTCGAGGGGGCATCCTCCTATTTAACTACCGCTCTAAATACAATATTTTTCTTCATGTCTTATTACATTGCTTGAATCCATTTATATAGTGCTACCATCACCTAAGAACATTCTAGAGGAGGAATCTTCTAGAAGTAGAACCTTCTAAGAAGTCATCTTACATTTATTATATCTAATTACCCATTTATTATATCTAACTACCATAGTGGGATTTATTTAATAATATAGTGGACCTAGTCCACCTTACATTGAATGACCTCCACTATTATCACTATGGGCCCTCTGCCCCCCCCCACTACCTTTCTAGCTACCTTACACCGCCACCCTAGCCATTTCACATTTGCTCTTGTTGGTTGTTGCTACTCCGCTTTATTTAGCCATGGAAGAGGTATACATGCTTGGTCGACTCTCCTTGGCAATTTTTACACACATGTATGGGGTTTCTTGCTGCTCCATCCACGAGTATTTCACTCTGCTCTTTAATTAAGTCAACAATTGGCTCTTGAGTTTGCTCGATGTCTATGCATTTCCAAAGTTGTGATATGTAGAAATTTTTGACTATGTATGGAGTATTAACGAAGTTTTGGTCTCTGTGGCATTTGTATTTGAACTATTCACATTGAAAATGTGGGTGTTTCTTACTGTATGTAGTTGTTTGTGCTTTACCTGTGGAAAGGGGTATCGTTTGGGAAATTCTCGGGCTTGCCTTGCCTATGGTTTTCATTTAAGATTCCTCTTTGTCCGAAAAGAACGTTATCACTGTTCGTTACCTATGGGTTATTTGTAAACTCTTCCTGTCATTTAATTGTGTGGATCTCGTGCCCACACCCTTGTATCAACTCTGTAAATATAAATGTGGAATTCTGTGGTGGTATTAAGCTTTTTGTGCTCCTTTTTGATAAACCCTCAACTTGGTCAGCTCGTCCTCCCTCACCGCATTACTGTTGATAGTTGTGTATCGAACCTTGTATTTGGAAAATAGGGTGGAAGGTGGCCAACCCATAATTTAGTAAAGACACTCTTCATGCTCTTTTTGGTCATGGGTTTAGTTGATTATTTGTTGTGCGAAGATTGAAAGAATGTTAAGTCCACTCATTTGTTTGGTAATACAATATTTCACAAGGAAATATTTGGGGTCAATGGAAGTGTTGAAAAACTGTTGTTAAAGATACAACTTGCTGTGTTTTAATTTCATATGCAAGGAGCACCTCTGTGTATGAGTTATATACACATTAAATGAGTCTTACAAACTAGAATGAAAGGGAAATTGGAAGCATGATTATTTGAGGTTTAAGTTGTACTATTTTTATACACCGGGAGACCTTTTATAGACACTTCGTGGGACCTTGTAGTAATTTAAATAGTACTGGTGTTGTTATTGTAAGCCACAATCTGTCCACTCCTCGACTGTTGGTTGTGATATTGTGATTATTATGATGTTGTGCATCCTCGACTCTGTTGTGCGCAAGCTGTTTTGTTATTGTTAAATATTTCTTGGGCAATAAAATGTGAATTGGTCACTGCACAATGAAATTTGTAAGGAAAATGAGCAACCTTGAAGAGAAACACCAGTTCTGAGGTTTTTTTGGGAAACAGAGTGTTGAATTTCAATTTTGAAATAGTAAAAGGTTTTGATTGTTAATTGACGTCAAGGATGGAATTGTTTGATATATTAGAACACTATCCATGGGAATCCCTCCCATTATACCATTTTCCGCAAAATACACTCCCTTCATTATCCCAATTTCACTTGTTCACTCCATGTTCTGTGATATTCATTTTTAAGAAAGGTCTATATGGAAATGAAGAAAAAATGAGGTGACAGTAATTGATGATTAATATTCTGGGATATGTTTAGATACACAGTTGATTGTTTTTGTTGATTACTTGAACAATATTCATAAATCTTCCCCCCTCCATGATATCACTTTACGCTAAATACAATCCCTCCATACTCCTAATGACCCTATCAATTCCCCGTTCTTGTGGCAATTAATAAATGATATTTTTATGGATGGATTGCATGCGTCATGTAGTAAATTATAGTGTCAACTCTTAATTTATTTAAGTAGAGTTTCATGTATGGGTTATTAAGAACTTCATGTCTCACTAATTATTGTTACAAGATGAGTTTTTTCAACAGGGGCAGTAATGGTTGAAATAACAGAGGTAGGGGTAACTAGTATTGAGGCCATAGGAGGCCTCTATTTTCTATTCACTTTGTTTCAAGCTGAGTTATTTAATTTGGTTGGCCATGGGATATTGCATCCTCGACCTGAAAGTCCCCCTTTTCAATAGCCTCAAAATTTTCTTAGCATTCATGTTCCCCCACATGTGTTGAAGCAACCCGAACCTCTCGCAAACGACGGTTGGAAATAAATTTTCAATCAACCTACTTCTCACCATCGTGGTTGGCTTATTGTCTCATTTCCATTATTTCCAGCACCACCTCCAATTAATCCTAATGCACAAATTTCCAATGTTGTTTCACCAGTGCAGTCTTCGCATGCCAACAAGAGACTGAAAACTGACGTCCCACAACCTGTTCTAGATAACAGAAAAACAACGACTTCCCCCTCCAGTCCATCCACAGAGTCTTCTAAATCTGTGTCTTCACGTCTCCACCTAAAAGATGACTGCTCCCATGTGATCATCACAATACAACTCTAGGGGTCTAACCAACCAAGGGCTACCCTAGAAAAGTCATGAGGAGACGACATCGAGAATATAAAATATGCCTCACACAACAAATATGGATTTAAATGTTTTTTATGTGATTCAATGACGAAGACAATGTTTTATGATTTTCAACAAATTTTTGGACAACAAACTTTTATTTTTGATATTTTTTATGGATAAGATAGATATATTATTTTTTTGGGATATGGTCTTAAATTTTGTTGATATTTAAATATTTGACTTAAATGATATCCATGGGAGCTACAAGGGTGTTATATAATCCAAATGATTAATTTTGTATCTTATATTTGATGATTGACAAAGAGAATGATGAGAGTCACAAGGGGTCCCACCTATTTAGTTATTATTAATTAGACCCTTATTTATATATATTATTAATTATTTCTTCCCAAACTAATTAGTTAAGTTAATTTGACATAACTAAAGAAAGTGGTTGAACTACATCAAATTATTGAGAAAGAATAAAGGTTCAATGAAAGGAGGAGACAAGGCATAGAATAGAAGGGGAACTACAACACTAAGGTTTGCTCTCTAGTTAGTGAGATAGCTTCAGTTCTAATTCATTTATGAGTTTACTTGAAAGCTTAATCCTCTTGATGACAACATGGTCTTATTGAAAGCAACAAGATTCAAAACTGAATCATACATTTCAACAACTTGTTTTAAAGGTATTTGATTTATCCTTGATAGTCTGTGTATTCTTGTTTGTTTATGAATTAATTTTCATGGCTGATAAAGAATATCTTGCAGAGTCAAGTGACAACATTTTGTGGCAAGTTGATCCAGATCATTAGTTTTAGTTTTATTTCACTGTCATGGTCTTTTTGTATGGTGCCCATCRGAGACTTCTAAATCTAACTTTGGTCCATACCCTCGTAGGGGTTTGTAAAAGAGAAATACAGTTTTGTATCTAAGAATGAAATAAATCAGATTATTGTTTTGTCTCATACATGTGTTTTCACGACTTGGTTCTTCCTTTCACTTTTGTCTCCATGTTTACTTCAATGTAAAATATGTATACATTCACCTAACTTTGTTTAAATTTTTATTTTTACATTGTTACAAATATAAATCATAAAATCATCCTTGATTCTTTGTAATTGATACTTGTGGATTGAGTGAAAGTTTTGAGGTTATAAACCCTAGGTGACATTCCCAACTATCTTTTCCTAGCCAAGAAAGATCTGAATATGATTGAGTAAGGCATTCCATACCTTTTCCTTAACAAAGCTGATGTTGGAGATGCCTCCTACAGACGTCAAACTTGAAGTAAAAAACATGCCAGTGTTTCCTCCATGACTCATGTTCTTCAAACCTCAGACCCTGTTACTTTCTCCAATGATGAAGGACAACCTGAATGGGAGCAGGCCATGGAGACAAAAATTGATTCTTTGTTGAAGAATCATACTTGGGACTTGGTTCCCCAATCACAAGGAAATAACATTGTGAAGTGTCGATGGGTCTACATGACCAAATTTGCCTTTGAAGGTGTTATTGAGCAACATAAAGCACTCGTCGTCGTGAAGAGATTTTCTCAACAACAAGGCATCGACTACATTGAAATCTTTGCCCTCGTTTTAAAGATGAACTCTGTTCGATTGATTCTTTCCCTTGCTGCTTGTTTTGGATGGAAAATCCATCAGATGGATGTGAAGAGTGATTTTCTTCGAGCTCTATATGAAGAAATTTACATGGAATAGCCACCTGGTTTTGTGATAGATTGAAATCTAGTTTGTCAACTCAAGAAGTCGCTTTATGGTTTGAAACAAGCTCCCCGATCCTGGTATGCTAAGATCAACAATGTCTTTCTTTGACTTGGTTTGAAACGGTGTGAATCTGATCACCACTTGTATGTTCTCCACACCAATAAAGACACTCTGATTTTTGTTGTATACGTTTATGACTTACTCATCACTGGCAATAATCATGCTCTCATCTTTAGATTGAAGAAACAACTTGTCGACTCCTTTTATATGACAGATCTTATCACTCTGCATTTTTTTTAGGTCTTCGAGTATTACCACTTTGTGATGGATTTTTCATTTCTCAGCCTAAAAATGTGATCGATCTGTTGACACATTTTAAGGTGGCTAATTGCAAGCCTTGTGCCACTCCTTTTCAGTCTATAGTGAAGCTTACTAAAACCTATCAAACACTGGCTGTTGATGCTACACTTTATCGAGAATTGGTGAACAATCTTATTTATCTTTCTCATAGTTGACAAGACATTTCCTTTGATGTTAGTGTGGTTACTTGGTTCACGTAGGACCCCAAAGAAATCCATTGGAAATAAGTCAAATGAAATTTCGCTATCTGAAGGGTTCCACTTGTTTTTGTATCAAATATTATCGTAATTCAGATTCGCTAGTCGGCTACACCGACTCTGACTAGGCTGGTGACAATGATGATCATAAGTGCACTTCTGGCTATGTGTTTCACTATAGCATCAGACCTTTGGTGTGGTCGTGCAAGGAACAAAATGTAGTCTCCTTGTCGTCTACAGAAGCATAGTATTGTGGCATCGTTCAAGCAAGTATCGAATCAGTTTGAATTCACTAACTTTTGGGAGAACTTGGCTGTCTTGTTCAGACCTCAACTACAATATACTATGATAGCCAAAGTTCCATACATGTTGAAAATCATGTTGCTCATAGTAAGATGAAGCATGCTGAGCTCCATGCTCACTACTTGAGACAATTGGTTCATGAGAACATTGTCTCACTTGAATATTGCATAATAGAAGATCTGGTTGTTGATATCTTCACCAAACTTTTAGCTGAAGCTAGATTTATCAAGCTCCACATGATGCTTGGGATTCATGAAGCTGCAATTATGGGGGGTTGTTCTAGTGATATAATTTCACCTCTTGAATCTCCAGAGTTGTGTGCTGATGGTGGGGGGGAGGAGGGGGGGTGTTGGAACATTAAACATTGATGGTTCATCACACATATCCTGGGTTCAGTGGGTCGAGAGGTTGTCCTACATCTGGATACAGTGGGTTGGGAGATCGACCAAGACACCACACTAGTCGAACGAGTAATCGACGTGCCTATCGGTCGGACAATCGAAGATAGTTGGGCAGTGGATTGACCAACTCTGACTACGAGTTGGACGGATAGTCGATCGGGTCGAGTGTCATCGAGCAGAATCGATAGAGTAGATTTTGTAGATTTAACTCTAACTGTTGACGATTACATGTGGACAAGATGTTTCATATTCTATGGAAGTTAGTTAGATCTTCAGAATTTAAAAGAAGACCCCTTGGGTCATTATCATCAATGTGAATTGAGATTGTGCAACAAATCATGTGGATTGAGATGTACAATATGCACTATGATGTTCTGATCACAATGCATTCTTCTTAAGTGCTGTAACGATGTCTTTAGACACCACCTTTGTTTTTTGAAATTTCCCCCCTTTTTGATTATCTACAATACCATGTTCTATGTTTCATGTCGTGTTCCACTTTATTCCCTAACAACAACAGTTCTATGGCAGTATGGGCAGTCTACGACGTGAAGAGTGATCTTTAAAAGTATGGTTTGCAAAAGAGTTCACGATCATTTGAATATGAGGGAAGCAATCTTCAAGGATCTGTGGGATTGGGTGAAGTTTTCATGGCCGCATCACATCCCCTCTAGGACCATCACCACCGATTTTTTCTCCACACTTGGTGTTGAAAGCCAAGGATAGTTGGTCTTTGGTCATGATTCACATCCAAGATTGAACCCTTGACCTATGTTGTAAAGAAGTTTATGAGAGGAGAAAGGGATCTGATAATGCCAATGGAGGATAATGAATGAGTAATACACATTGATGGATCCACATATATGTTTTCTCTCAAGTCTATGCCTCTGTCCAAAACCATGTGTTCCAAGAAATGACAAGTCATCCTCCTCTCTTCCACTATGTGATGAAACACTCAATGACTGAATGATTAATCAAAATACTTGGGGAGAGGAAAAATGCCCAACACACTGACAACCTATGCCAGAGAATTCCAATGATTTTCTTCCAGTTGACACAACAGATTAGGGTTTCCTAGATGTGTGGAGGCATTTTAAGGTTTCTCTACACCAACAAAATGAATCTCAATGCACAAGAAGAGATTAGAAGGTATATTTTCGAGGAAGAGGGACATACACATTCATGTTGCAACACATGAGGACAACGAAGCTCCAAAGATCACAGAGTTATAAAAAAAGAACACCAAGCTTTGATACCATTGACAAGCTAGGGATTGAATAACTCCATGCATTGTGTATTTTATTAAATATAATCATATATAAATACAATCGAAGATGTCTTTTGGTTTCATCTTCCCATAGGTCCAATGGTTGTTCCTATTTACCTGGCACTTCATATTCCTGAATTAAATATTTGTACAATTTCAACAATGTTAACCTTGTTATCATCTTTATAGATCCCTTCAAAGTGATCAATCCCTACTCTAGCTAAGTCTTCAAAAGTAGTAGCAACTTCACCATTGCTTCTCTTCACCTTCCAAATAATATTAATGTTTTTCTTATAGTTTGCAAATTGGTGAAAATACTTAGTATATTCATCCCCTTTTCCAACAATAGTTCTCTACTTTGTTATCCTCAATCCGTCTCTCTATACTTTAGCAATTTTCTCTTCCTTTTTTCCAAATTGTTAATCTCATTTTTATGTTTTTCAAAAGTAAATTGGACCAAATATTGAGAGTAAAAAAACTCCAATAACACCTTCTATCCTTCAACTTTTTCTCATGAGTCTAGGAAGTAACTATCCTTTGGAAACTGTATTGATGGATATTCTCTACTAGTCTCGTCAAAGGGAGGCCAGTGACCTCCCTTATTAATGACATAGAGTATTCTTCTTCAATCCAGGATGTATTGAATTTAAAATGACTCGAAGGATTCCTCCCTACCTTGGCCATTTCCATAAAAAATGAGAAATGATTTGAATCACCACCATTTCCAACCCATTGCCTGACCCTATACTGGTCATGAATAAGTCCTTCATATAATAAAAAGATATATAGTCTCATGGAAATCCTGTCATCCCTCACCCTCTTATTCCTCCATGTGGGATGCATATTTATGGGCTATATATCAAGCAACCCATGGTCCTTAAATCTTTGAATGAAAAAATCAGTTAAGGGATTAACCTGAGTTGTTTTCTCCTAGATTTTATGTCTCCCCAAGGAAAATTTCAAATCATCACCCAAAATAAGGTTATTTTGCTTCAAAATATCCATTCTAAATAGTACTCCCATAATGCCACTTTGTCAGAATAAGGATCGTATAGGTTCATGACTATTATCTCCTTACCCAACTCTTGGGAATAAAGAACAATGCCCAAACCTAAATCACAATACAACATATTACTATTGTAGAAAGAATGTGCAAACCACCTAGTGATTAACCCTCTTGAATGACCATGCACATCGATAAAGGAAAATTTCCACCTTGAGAATAATTTCCCCCAAATCAAAAACCAATTTTCCCTGTCACCCAAGGCCCCTTGCAACGAGATGATATTCAACTTATGAGCTTGAACTAGTCTATTTAGGGCTATCTTTTTCAAGGTACTATCCAAGCCTTTGCAATTGAGGGATAAGAAAGTCATGGGAAACCATCTACAAAAGGAACATTTTCTCTAAGTACCCCTAATAAACAAAACTTCAAGCACTGTGTTTTCTTGTGCCAAGAAAATAAAATATCTACTACCCTGTCCTGACTCTTTTAATTCTCTCCTCGGATTCATAACGAGACAACCAACTTGCTCCCCTTCATCACTAACCAAGGGAATCTTTTGGGTTCTCAGATTATATATTGAATCACATATCAAAGAGCCAATCTTATCCTTGGAATTTTTTTTAAAACAAGGCTCAGAAAGTAAATCCTTCCTCTATGAATTCCCTTCATAATCCAACTCTTCAATATTTTTGCACAATAAATCTATCAACCTAAACGAGGAATCCCCACTCTAATTCCCTAAGTATGGACACTCATCTCCTAGAAGTCTTGAGTAAACATCCTTTAATCTAAACTTGGCGTCCTAATCGTCACCCTTATCCCCATCTAAAGATAATTTCAAAGGTACTAGATCAATGATTGTCATACCTTTATCCTTCATAGACTCCTCCTTCTAAGTCGTGTCATGAAGGTCCAAGTCCAGTGTTGCTTTAGAGTCTTCATTGAGGGTCCTTTCTCCAGGAACCTCTTTGCAAACCTTTCCCTCAATAGATATAGGACCTGTTTGAACATCACTCCTCTATTTTGGAGCTACATCAAGAATCAAAGAAAAGTGTTGCTCTTTTCCATCCACAGGGTTCAGTAACATGTCTTTCTAAGACCGCAATTTATTTTCTTACGAGCTTGGACTTTCCCTAACCCATGTTTTCTTATTAAGTGGCAAGCTACTATCCACTACCAAAAGTCCATATAGATGGCATCTAATACATCAAAATGACACTGTAATACCCCTAGGCTAAACCCCAATTGTAAATGTAAATGTAAAAATGCTTATAAGTTGGTGAGCTGATGATACAAGGTCTTTGGTCCGGTTCTGTGAGCATTTAGTTAGTGCGCGAGAATCTCATACCAAAAGAAGAGTGTGTGATCTTAAGGCCAAGGAGCCTTTGTATATATGATGTGTTTTATAGGCTGGTGAGTCAGGTTATTATAGGCCAGAAGGCTTATGTGATTATTAGGTCGAAGATCCTATATGCTAAAGGCCAATGAGCCTAGTTTTGTATATGTAAACAATCATATCATTAATAAAATACATCACTGCGTGTATACCAACCACGATAAAGAGTATGGGGGACTAAACTCCACTAGGAAGGGAAAGGAGGGGCTAAGAGCCTAGAAAAGGGGGTTAAGCTGGAGGGGTTAATTCCAAAGGAATATTATAATATTATTCCTAAAGACTAAGGTATGGATATAAATTATGTTATCCTAAGTTCCTATGGGAAGGGAATGAATTACAAGTGCAACTCATGAAGCTTCATGAAGACAAGTGTTCAATGGGGGACATGCAAATATATTTGGGAAAAT
>ML783997.1:327383-340732 GCA_009831015.1 Picea engelmannii
GTACTCCTTGAGTTGTACTCGGTACCTCTCTGTCACTAGAAATGTACCTATACCTTACCAGAACTTTGTTGTTGCCATCACCTGTACCTGGTTGGCTTAAGAGGTGGAGTGAAGAAGTGGGTTGTCAGGTCCGTGGGTTTGAAGAGGTGGGTTGCCAGGCCCGCAGATTGAAGAGGTGGGTTCTCAAGCCCATGAGAAACTCTCTCTAGGTGATAGAATTGTTGGGAATTGATTTCCTGAGGGAGCCCAACTGCATCTACAATGCTATGAGACTCTCTGTTTGACCTGTTGCTAAAGCCTTGGAAGGGAAGTGGGGCAGCCAAAAGACTATTGAGTAGAGAAGGGGAACACTTCCTGGGGTGGGAAAAGCATGTGGGGAATGAGAGACTGTGGGATGTTAGCTTGAGTTGACACCTGAAGGAGTTGTTACTGCTGTCTGAGATACATTAGCCTGGCTAGGAATCCCTTTACCTGGGTGGAGTTTAGTCCCAACTCGGGGGCGACTCTTGCTGAGAGTTCTGAGTAGCGTGGTCTAAGGCTCAGAGGATTGTGGAAGGTCTACACGCAGTTGGTGGTCTTCTTACCAAAGATGAGTGTAAATTGTGTGAGAAATTACACGCCACATCATTATTTATGCATTTGTTTTTATGGGTTTTTCCCTCTGTATGCTGCATGCTGCATGTGTATTTCTAGTATTATTTCGCATGAATCTGTGTATTTGCAGAGTTTCTGTACGCTTTAATTGTTGTATACAGTTTGAAAATGTTATGTGGTTTACCCCAATAGAATTATGGGAATGTTACAATATTGTTGCATGCATATTGGTATTATTTCTGCTTAACTCTGTTCACATGTATAATTCAATATTTAATTTAATGGTATCAAAATACAACAATTTCTATATGACATAGCTTAGTAAGAGTGTTTTATGGAGTAGCATGGCCCATCCTGGGTGGCCGGGGATGTTATAGAGACTCCAATATAGTCCAAAATTTGGGTAAAGGAAGAGGATCCTTTCTAGATAAGGATTTTTGCTACCAAATCATCTCTTAGATCTATACCAACCAAGTTCCTTGCCAAAGATGCATTTTTGGAGATGAGGAAGGTCAAGTCTACATCAATAAATTGCCTTGAAGAGTTGCCAATTTCCTTGAAAACTTCCATAGAGAAATACTCAATTGGGAGATCCGATAGCTTTGTTGGAAATATTTTTTTCATTGATGTCAGAGGCATGGGGAGACTACATATGTCCAATATAAAGATTGCAAAATGGAGATTCTTGGAAATATTCTTTTTTGGATTTTTGAAGCTCAGTTTGGATACCCTATCTTTGAAGGCCTTTTTACTCCAAAGATCTTGCTCAAATGGGAGCATAGGATATATGGTTAAAATATTTGTTTTGAGACATTTCCAATGGTATATGATACTCCATCTAACTCCATAGGAATGAGGAGATATGAAATATTTCATTAGGTCGGCC
Organism: Picea engelmannii; assembly: GCA_009831015.1. Classification (NCBI taxonomy): domain Eukaryota; kingdom Viridiplantae; phylum Streptophyta; class Pinopsida; order Pinales; family Pinaceae; genus Picea; species Picea engelmannii. The sequence continues at coordinate 328,864 of ML783997.1, forward strand.
CAACCAATTTTACAAGTCGACCCCATAAGTGAACACATAAACACTATAAATACAAAAGAGATGTGCGCATTTGAAGAGTATCCAAGCAAGAAGAGCAAGTACAAGTGCATAGAAGAGATTTGAGGTGCACAAGAGGAGATGGGGAATATTCCTGGGGTCTAAATGTGTGCAATAAGAGTTTTCTTGGAGTTTTAAGGGTGCTCTATAAAGGAATAAGGTCTATGACGCTATAAAGTGCATTGTTTTGAGGTTGTGATGAATTCCATAATTATATTCTGGGAATGATGCTATGAGGTTTGTTAGGGCATGAAGGTTAAATCTGACTAAGGTTTGAAGCTATGACTAGGGTATGAAGCAAGGAGAGGCACCGGAGCATAAAAGTTAAGGGTAGGATGATGTTGTGAAATGAATGAAGTATGAAGCATGTAGGTGAAGTCAAGAGTACTATGTGTATGCAGATCTCATATTGGTTTCTATATAGGTCTTACTGAGTTGGTGCTCAACTGAGGAGATTGGAGTTTCCAGTGGGTTGGTGCCTACACAATATCTTGCTAAATTGATGCTCAAGTGAGGAGATTGGTGTCTTTAGTAGGTTAGTGCCTACACAATATCTTGTTGAGTTGGTGCTCAAATGAAGAGATTGGTGTCTCTAGTAGGTTGGTGCCTACAAGATTTGTAAAAGTAGGTTGGTGTCTACATACATTTATAAAGATATTTTTTTGTGGTTTTCTCTCACAAGGGTTTCCAATTTAAACTTTGTGTAGTGTGATTTGAGTGTACATGAATTTACTGTTTTAAAGTTAATGAATGATTGAATAATGCTCATTTAAAGTAAGACATATCTTATATTGATTCAACCTCCCTCTCAGTATAAACATATATTCAACAATTGGTATCAAAGCAGGTTCCTATGGAAACAATCTAACCACTGGAAGGAAGATCTCGGGAGAACACATGGCTAGTCAAGAAGGTTTCTCCATAAACAAGGCTCTGTTAATTCACTGAAAAAACTATGCCTTCTAGAGCATAAGGATGTGAACATATCTAATGGCCCTTGGGTTTGATATTTGGGAATCAATTGTGACTTGTTATACAACCCCAACAAATCCACCAACTAGTGCAGTCGGGAAGAAGCCTAGTGAAAATAATGCAAAATCCATGAATGCTATCTTGTGTGGTCTATTAGAATTCGAGTTTTTCAAGGTGATGCATTGTGGACCGACAAAATAAATTTGGGACAGGCTTCAAAATATCTATGAAGGTGATGACAAGGTTAAGAAGGCAAATCTCCAAACTCATAGAAGAAAGCTCGAGAGCCTGAAAATTAAAGATGAAAAGAATGTTGCAACCTATCTTCTCCATGTTGATGAAATTGTCAACACCATTAGAGGACTTGATGAAAAGGTTGAAGAACCGATGATTGTACAAAATGTGTTAGGGTCACTCCCCTTAAGATTTGATTCTAAGGTCTCTGTCATTGAAGAAATGAAGGATCTGGAGAAACTGATGATGGATGAGCTGCATGGCATTCTCACTGCGTATGAGATGAGGACAAGAAAAGAAAATCTAAAACAAAGGAAGCAATTTTCAAAGCATTAAAAAAAATGACACAAATCATGTGATTCTTCCAGCCATGAATCAGATATAGAAGAAGCACAATTTGTGAGAAAGCTAAAAAGAGGATCTGACAAATACAAAGGTAAGCTACCCTTCAAATGTTTTAATTGTGGTATAGTAGGGAATTTTGTTGCTAAATGTCCATATGCAAAAAGGGAAGACAATGATGATAAAGACAATAATTATGAAGAAGAAAATAACAATAAAATCAAACCCTATAAACACAAAAGAGGAAAATATACTAATAAGAAGAGTTTATACTCTAAAGAGGATAGTAGCTCATCTAAAGAAAGTGATGTATATGTTTTTGAGATTGACAAATAATAATTCCTCTTCATGGCCACAGATACAAAGTTTACTGATACAGAAAATGAAGACAATTAGAAAGAAAAATAAGAAGAAGAAGAAGGCATTGATGGAGAAGTGAATCTTGAAGTTAAACTCGTTAGTGCCTTAGAAGAAATAGATAGACTTAGGGGAAAGAATACAAAACAAAAAGAGAAATTATAGATATATGAAAAAGAAGGATCATGATCTTGATGAAATAGAAAAATTAGTTATCATCCTAAAGACTAAACTAGAAGAGGCAAAACAAATATAAGAAGTGGTGAGAAGCCAACTGAAAGAAAAAGAAGAAAATTGCAAGAAGCTAGAGGTTGAAATCATTTCCTTAAGAAATGAACTAGAGAAAACCACTAATAAGTTGAGTAGAAGCTTGAAGTTTGGAAATAGTACTGAAATATTAAATAATATTTTCAATTACTAAAGGTCACCATTCATTAAGAAAAGTCTTGACTATGATGAAAAACAATAGACCCTCGAGGGAGACACAAGCACTAAAGTCACAAATCCACCAGAAAAGGAAAATGAAGAAAATCCTAAAAGCTATGCTAATATTCTCAAAGGCTCTATCAACAATGAAAGTAACAAGAAGAAAAAAAATGATGACCAACAAAAACTTGATTCTTCTCACAAGAACAACAAGAATGAGTTTAGAAGAGCTATTCCACCAAGAAGGTCTTTCACATCCTGGTACCACAATCTCCTTCTTGACTATTGTTTTTGTTACAATAATTTTGGTCATAATGCACTAGACTATAGATCTTATGCAAGAAGTGATCATGTGAGATATAGAAATAGAGGTTCTTATAAGACCTCAAATAATGATTATGTGAGCAACAAAACTAGAATTTCTCATGGGTTTGTTGATATAAACTACAATCCATTTGCTCCCCTACTTGATTACAACACTGAATTTGATAATGCAATAACTATGGGCACATAACACATGACTATAGAAGCAACATAATAAAGTCTTTAAAACAAAACAAGGAAGAATATGTTCTTACCAAGCATAGAGAAGAATACACAAAGGTGTGGAAAATGGAGCAAAAAGAACCAAAGAAGGAAGAACGTGGACTTACAATGTATGCTCAAGACAAAGGAAGTGAATGGTGCATTGATAGTGGATGTTCAAAACACGTGACATAGAATCAAAACAAATTTATTATCCTAAAGAAATAAGAAGGAGGCAACGTTACCTTTGAGGACAATGCTTCTGCAAGGATAGTTGGAAAATGTACTATTACTTTTGATAATGTAAAGAATAAAACAAAGAATGTCTTGTATTTTGAAGGATCAAAACATAATCTTCTAAGTGTCAGTCAAATGTGTGATCAAGGTTACAACTTCACATTTCATTCTAAAGGATGTGAGATAGGTAAAGCAGGTTCAGGGAGATTAGTGGAAAATGCAAATAGAACCCTGAGCAATGTATACGTTCTCGATGAAGTCAAAGGAGAAAAATGATGTATGGGACAAGTAAATGAAAGTTGGTTATGGCATAGAAGGATGGGTCATATAAAATTTGACAATCTAGTGAAACTTAGCAAGACACAAGCAGTAAGAGATATGCCAAGGATCTCAAAACCTACCAACACTATTTGCAAGCCATGTTAGCACGATAAGCAGGAGAGAGTTAGTTTCGAAACAAAAGAGTACTCAACATCAAATCCATTGGAACTTGTACACATAGAACTCTGCGGGTAAACACGATCAAAAAGTTTAAAAGATGAGAGTTATTTTATGTTGCTTATTGATGATTACACAAGAAGGACGTGGGTTACATTTATTAAAGAAAAATCTAAAACATTTGAGAAGTTTAAAGCTTTCAAAGCCCTAGTTGAAAATGAAACTGATTTAAAATTCAAGTTCTTAAGATCAGACATAGGAGGTCAATTTACCTCTTATGAATTTGATGAATTCTATGGGAATCATGGAATCAAGAGACATTTTTCGCCAGGAAGGACTCCACAACAAAATGGAGTTGTAGAAAGAAAGAAAAAAACTGTACATGAAATGACTAAAAATGTTGAATGAATCTAAGCTACCAGACACCTTTTGGAGAGAACTAGTCAGCACAACAGTCTACATTTTGAATAGAACACAAATTAGAATGAACAACAACAAGACATGTTATGAATTATAAAAAGGTAGACCGACTACAATCAAATAATTCAAAGTATTTCAGAGCAAGTGTTGTATAAAGAGAAATGAATATAATTTAGGAAAGTTTGACTCCATAACTGATGAAGGTATCTTTCTTGGCTATGCATTTGGAAGCAAGACCTACAAATGCTACAACAAAAGACTACGCAAGGTTGTAGATAATATTGATGTAAGAGTGGATGAAGCAATACCTCAAAAGGAAAAGTCACGAACAAATGAAGATCCATAGGAGACAATGTACATAGAACGAGAAAAGGAAGAACAATAGGAAGGAAAAAATAAATAACAAGAAGAAATAGAATGCCAGTATCCAAAGACACCATCAAGATCTGTTCAAAAGCATCATCCAGAAAATCAGATTCTTGGTGATATAAATACTTGAGTTCAAACTAGAAGACGATTGAACTTTTCTTTGCTATCTAAAATAGAGCCCAAGAAATTTGCACAATATTTTGAAGATACGCATTGGGTTAATGCTATGAAAGAATAACTAAATCAGATCGAGAAGAATGAGACATGGGAACTTGTGCCTAGACCAAAAGACAAGAATGTGATTGGCATCAAATGGGTCTTCAGAAACAAATTGTATGAAGATGGACAAAAGTAAGAAATAAAACAAGATTGGTCTGTAAAGGGTATGCTCAAGTTGAGGGTATTGACCTTTAATAAACCTTTGCTCCAATTGCAAGATTAAAAGAAATAAAAATGTTTCTCATTTGTGTGTTTCAAGAAATTCAAAGTCTATAAAATGGATGTCAAGTCAACCTTTATAAATGGAAATTTAGAAGAAGAAGTATATATTGAACACCCAGAAGGATTTCAATTGTCAGAAAACAAATATCATGTATACAGACTGAAGAAATCACTCTATGGACTAAAGCAAGCTCCCAGAGCTTGGTATTCAAGACTTGAAAAATAACAACAATAACAAGGTTTCAAAAGAGGAGCCGCAAACAACAATATTTACATCAAAATAGGCAATGCAAATATGTTGATCATTGTGGTTTATGCGGGTAATATCATATTCAGAAGTAATGATGATAGAATGAACCAAAAGTTTGCAGAAGAAATGAAAAAATAATTTTAGATGTCCATGCTTAAAGAATTTTCATTCTTTCCAGGGTTGCAGATTTCTCAATCCAACAAAGGCATATTCATTTCTCAGACTAAATATATCATGGAAATGTTGAATAAATTCAGAATTGAACACTGTGCACCTGTCGGTACACCCATGATCACAAGATGTAAGTTGAGCAAAGTTGATGAATCTCTAAAAGCAAATAAAACATTTTACATGTCAATGATTGACGACCGACTATATGTGACAACATCAAGGCCAAACATCATGCATGCAATAGGAATGGTTGCAAGATTTCAATCTACATCAGAGGAGACACATGTGCAAGCAGTAAAAAGAATATTCAGATATCTGAAGGGAACATCGAACTTTGGATTGTGGTATTCAAGAAGTAAGGATTGCACTCTAACAACATATAAAAATGCAGATTGGGTGGGAAGTATTGATGTCAAGAAAAGTACAAATATATGAGAATTCTTTCTAGGAAACTATCTAGTATCATGGTTGAGCAAGAAGCAAAATTCAATCGCTCTATGCACAACATAAGCCAAATATATTGCAGAAGCAACATGTTGCACACAAGTCCTCTAGACGAAGTAGACACTGAAGGATATCAAGGTAGAATATGATCAACCAATCTCAATCATCTGTGACAACACAAGTGCAATCAACATTTTAAAGAATCCTGCTATGCAATCAAATACGAAGCATATTCCCATCAAGTACCACTTCCTAAGAGAATATGTAGTTGATAAAAGTGTCATGCTGGAATACATTGCCACCAAATAGCAAGTTGCAGATATTTTTACCAAACCCCTTCCCAGAGACACATTTGAATATCTTAGACATAATCTAGGATCGATATCCCTTTAATATCGTTAGCAAAGGGAAGTACAAGCTCAAGGAGAGTATCCTTTTTCCATTGATGTCAAAGGGGGAGAAGTGTTAAACAAAGGAAGAATTGTAGACAAAAGGAGAGTTGCAGATAGGGGGAGTATTACAAAATTGACTAAGGGTTGCCATCATTGATAAATGGGGAGATTATTGGAAATATTTTTGTCATTGATTTCAAAGACAAGGGGAGTCAACATATATCCAATATAAAGATTGCAAGATGGAGATTGTTGGAAATATTGTTTTTAGATTTTTGATGCTCAATTTGGATATCCTATCTTTGAAGGCCTTTTTACTTATAATACCTAGCTCAAATGGGAGCATAGGATATATGGTTGAAAATTTTATTCCAATACCTTTCCAATGATATATGGAACTCCCTTTAGCTCCATAGGAATGAGGAGATATGAAAGATTCTGTTAGATCGACCCAACCAATTTTACAAGTTGACCCCATAAGTGAACACAAAAACACTATAAATACATGATATATGTCCGCATTTGAAGAGTATCCAAGAAAAAAGAGAAAGTACTAGTGCATAAAATGTTGAAATATTGTAACTTCGAAGAATATTCTAAGTATATTTGAGTTATTATCTTATAGATCAAATTCCCTTTTGTGGATTGATCATGTCGGGTCTTGTATAAGACCAAATCGCCTTATGTGGATTGGTCAAACCATATTTATATGGTGGTATTTGTAAAGTCGCCCCATAGTGTTTATAAAATGGTTTTAACTACTCCTGGAAGAAGTTGGCCCTAATAAGTGAAGAGAAATAACCCTAGCGCATCCTCAACTAGTATTTATATGCGAGGATGGTGCTTCACTTGTTCACTCTCACACTCACTCATTTAGTGCGCATATCTTGAAGGCAGTTGCAGTTGCAGTTTCAGGAGAAATGAGAAGAGAGGTGCATGCTCAGTCTTGGTTAATTCTTGTTGTTTTAGTCTTAATCTCGGCATTGTATTGGCTATCTATTATTGATGAAGTTTTGTTGGGTTTTCTCCCCCATGAGGGTTTCCAAGGATAAAATGTTGCGTACCTTGTGATTGTGTTTCTTTCAGTGATCCTCCTTATGCTATTGTTTTAGAAATGCATTGAATGCTCATGTAATTTGGTAATAACCTAATAACAACATTTAAACTTAACATGGTATCAACGCTTGACTAAATAGAGCACCTTTCACTGGGTATCTAAAAATGTCATTATTGTCGTACAAGGAAATTAGGGCTTTTTACTCAAGATGATTTTTGACCAAAACCTATCTTGGGAAGTGCGCCTTGCCCTAGCGCATCTTTTTTCAGCTTGAGCGAACTTTTTTAGTGGCCAGATTCTGTGGAAAGTCAAACCCTAGTTTTGGCTGGTACCAGAAAGCCAAAAAACCAGGAAACCAGAACCAATATCAGAAGTACCAATCCAGATTTGCGAAGGTCAAGTTTCAAGGGGTAAAACTTGAAATTTTCTGAAATAGTTAGCTCCAACCAACTTGCCTCAGCCTAGTGCATCCCCTGTTAAGTTCAGATTCATTTTCTGAGCACTTTCATTTTCTGGTCATTTTTCTAGCTCCAGGTCAAGATGTGTGCAATCACCAAGCTTGTTGACAAATTAGAATGTGTGGAAAACTTCGGTGTCTGGAAGTACATAATTTGACTCATTCATGAAGAGAATGACCTTGCAAAATTCGTAAAATAAAATGTACCAGAACCCGAAGAAGATGGAGCCAAAGAGAAATACAAGAAGGATATGATTAGGGATAAAAGAATAATTGTAGATTCCATTAAAGACCACTTGATCTCTCAAGTGTCTTCTAAGAATACTCCAAAATATATCTTTGATGCCCTGACCATAATGTATGAAGGAAATAACATCAACCGAAAGATGAACTTGAGAACCCAACACAAGAATACAAAGATGCAGAAAAGAGAAACAATTCAAGACTATTTCTCTAGGGTTTCTCAATTTAAGGAACAATTAGAGGCAATTGGAGACAACTTAGATGAATACGAACTTATAATGACAACTCTTAATTGTCTCACAAGATCTTGGGATGCCTTCATCCAAACTATTTGTGCAAGAAAAGAGAAACTCCAATTTGACAGTTTATGGGAAGAATGTGTTCAAGAAGAAGCAAGAGTAACCAAATGAGAAATCATCCTATTAAGAGATGAAGATAAAGCCCTAGCTGCTCATGATAAAGGAGGAAATAAAAAGTCTCATTTTCAAAAGGAGACTCACTTTCATAAAGAATCTCATCCTCCAAAGAGATTCCAGAAATATCATAAGGGTTAAAGAAAGGGAAAATATTTCTCCTTTGATCAATGTTATCATTGTGATAAGATGAGACACATTGCTAAGAATTTTCCTACCAGAAGGGAAGAATACAAGAACAAAAATAACAAAAGACATCATGCCCATGCAACTGAAGATGATGAGCCAGCCAAGAAGTTGACTAAACAAGATATTGAAGATTATGTTTTGTTTTCAACCCTCTCAAGATCCATGACACTTGGAGAGGATACTTGGCTCATAGATAGTCGTGCCTCTAAGCGCATGATAGGTCAGAAATACATTCTCTTTAGTCTTACAAAAAATGACTTCCCCTAGAAAGTTTCACTTGGAGATGATTATCAATGCCCTATCAAAGGAATGGGAGAATCCACCTACAAACTTGATTTAGGAACTCCTATGAGAATGAAGGATGTACTTTATGTACCAGGTTTGACAAATAACTTACTTTCTATCTCAGCTCTAGATAGGAAAGGTTTCAGACTTGCATTCATAGATGGTGAAGTTCTTATGTGGCCTAAAGGAAAAACCATAGAAGTTGCAGTTGTTGTTGGAACAGAAGAAGGTTGTTTGTACAAGTTAAAAGGTCACTCAGATGTAGCCTTAACTCACTATATTGAAAGTCCTTGTGAACTTTGGCATAGAAGACCAGCTCACATCAACTACAAAGCCTTACCATATGTAAGCAAGGTAGTTACAAGTTTACCAGAATTAAAGGTTGATCATGAAGGTGTATGCAAGGGATGTGTACAAGGAAAGAACATAAAGAATCCCTTTCCAAAGAGCGACAATAAAGAAGAAGGAATATTGGAGCTTATCCACTCAGATATATGCGGTCTGATGTCATCAACCTCTCTAAGTGGGTATGTATACTATGTATCCTTTATTGATGATTACTCTCATAATACTTGGCTTTATTTCATGAAATCAAAAGATGAAGTACTTGGAAAGTTCAAGGAATTCAAATCCTTGGTAGAAAACTTTTCCGAAAGGAAAATCAAGATACTCATGTCAGAAAATAGAGGAGAGTACACTTGAAATGAATTTGGAAGATTTTGCAGAGATGTTGGGATTAATAGGGAGCTCACCACTCCCTATAATCCCCAACAAAATGTTGTAGCAGAAAGAAAGAATAAATCGATTATGGAAGTAGTAAATACTATGATTCATGATCAAGATATTTTAATGCACTTATGGGATGAAGCAACAAGAACAACAATATATGTTCAAAACAGATTATCCCATAGTACACTTGGATTCAAAACCCCCAAACAAATGTTTACCAGAAAGAAGCCTGAAGTAAGCCATCTCAAAATATTTGGTTGTCTAGTATTTGTACACATTCCAAAAGAAAATAAAACTAAGTTGGATCCTTCAGGAAAGAAGGAAATATTTGTTGGATATTGTGAGGTATCCAAGGCCTTCAAAATTTACATACCAGTTTACCATCATATTGAGATTAACAAAGATGTAACCTTTGATGAAGATGAAACACTCAAAAGATCAAGGAAATGCCAGCTTGAAAAATTATATGAAGAGGAACTTGTAGCTCCTAGAGTTGCAGAACCCGTGAAGGAAGTTATAGTTAACCCTGATGATGAGATTTAAATATATCATGATATGATAGAATATCAAGAACCTCCCCAGATGACGATCTCTCACAAGAAAAATCCAACTTGGGAAAGGGAACTTATTCAAGATGTAGAAAAGTATGGTGCCCCAGGAGGAACCATGAGACAAAGCAAGAAACCTAAGCCATTCTCCAACTATATGGCCTTGATATGTGATCTCATAGAAAATGAACCTACTTGCTTTGAAGAAGCCATTCAGAAGAAAGAATGGATGGATTCCATGACAGAAGAATACTAGTCCATTATAAAGAATGATGCATGGGAAGTAGTTTACAGAAAAAAGAACAAAGATGTGGTATATTTCAAGTGGATATACAAGATAAAACATGCAACATGCAAAAGCATTGAAAAACATAAGGCAATATTTGTGGCTCATGGTTTTTCTCAAAAGGTAGGTATTGATTATGAAGAGACATTTTCTCCTGTAGTCAGATACACTTCTATCATAACCATCATAGCTCTTGCAACCAAAATGAAGTGGAAGTTACACCAGATGGATGTGAAAACAACCTTCTTAAATGGTGTTATTGAAGAAGAAGTGTATATAGAACAACCACAAGGGTTTGAAGTTTAAGATAGAGAGACTCATGTCTGCAAGTTGAAGAAAGATTTTTATGGATTGAAGCAAGTTCCTAGAGTTTGGTATGGTAGAATTGATAGTTTTCCGACGAGCTTGGGATTTACCAAGAGTAAAGTTGATTCTAACCTTTACTTCAAGGTTATGAATGATGAGCCAATTATATTTCTACTATACATGGATGATTTATTTCTGATCCCAGAAGAAAAACTCATCACAGATTGCAAGAAGAACCTCGCTGCAGAGTTTGAGATGAAAGACCTAGGGATAATGCATTATTTCTTAGGTCTTGAAGTTTGACAAAGCCCAAATAAGATCTTCCTTAACCAAGGGAAGTATGCAGTTGAAATACTGAAGATATTTGACATGTTGGAATGTAAATCCATGAACACACCCATGGAAACAAACTTGAAGCTCCTGGTTGATACTTCGTCAGAGTTGGTTGATGTTACTCTGTAACACACCCAACCCCTTAAGTACCCTTTTAAGGGATGGGATATAAAGTTTTCAATTTTCTCAATCATCTCGAATCATTTTCCCGATATCTCCATCCTTTTCTACTCGTCAAGAGATTTGCAACGACTGTTACCATACTCAAATCTGAGCTCTGGATCGAAAGTTATGCCCTTTTGAAGCTCCTTAGGAATCGTTCGTCAAAGACCATGTGACACCCACGTGGGTTTATCTCATTTGTACCATCCCACCTGGCACATAATCGACCAAGGTTGTCATCCTTTAACAATGACATGGCCACTGGAGGGGCAGTCACAGGAAATTTTCCCCATGCCTTCGCGATTATCGGGCCTTTGTCCCTTCGTACTTTGTGTCCATGTCTGTCCCTTCGTACTTTGTGTCCATGTCTGAAACATTCTCGAGTTCCCAAGCACTCCTACATCTCTGGTGGAGATAAATCCACCATTAAATCCATTGGCTGAGATTCACCCTTGTTCAATGCATAGGCTTAAGGGATTTTGGAATTTGACGTTGAATGCCCTTTTCTCTACTCACATATCCTCTAGAGTCTCGAAACCCTTGAAATCCTGCCACGTGGCTCCGACATTTGGCCGTATTGGAGCATAAGTTCTAACAACTTAAGCCTCCTGGAGTTCCAAACTCCTGAACTCTCGGGGTCCTATTATCCATTAGGTCAATTAACTACGCGCCAGGGGGTGACACATTGCAAGGAACATAGATGACACGTGGTCCTATCAATGGGAGACACGTGTCACATTCCAATTGGAATATAAGGTATGTAAAAAGAATGAATCATTATGACCT
>ML783997.1:349522-360989 GCA_009831015.1 Picea engelmannii
AATCTCTCCTTTTCTCCTCTTCAGGCTATATAAGCAGAGGTTGACCCCTCTCTTCAACACAGTTTTGATATGCAGGTTAAGGGTGAAGAAATATAGGCATGTATCAGTGATAAAGAGGTAGCATACCAAAGCAACATATCAATGTTGTATATCAACAATAGAGGCAGTATTTCAGAGGTGTATATTAGCAAGGTCTTTTAGGTCTTTGTTAGGTTAGAGTCATCTTGGCAAGCTATTTAAGAGCATAACATTCATGGTGTATATTTGTAAGTGATCTTACATTATTAATTCAATAAAGGAATATCATTTGCTCGGGTTTTTCTCAATGTACAAGGTTTCCCCAGGGTATATGTGTTGTTGATGTGCATGCTTACTTATCTACATAGTTATTGGTATTCGATTATGATTTGGTATTGTTGAAGTGTATTAAGCTAGAATCAAAGTGTTGAAGAAAATAAAAGAATTAATCCACATAAGAAATCAAGCTCAAAATTTAACACAGGCCCAGGCTCAGACATCCCCTTCTCTGCTATACAGTCCCTCGAGTGATCCATCTTTCCTTGCCAAGGCTTTCTCATACAGGAAGAGTTCTAAGACTTCATTGAGCCTTACCATCAAGGCGTCCTTTAGACTTTCTCTGTTGAGGCGTCCCTCCGGTTTGTGTTGCCACAACACAACATATTCTAGGGCGATCATGGATTACCATAGGGTTCTCATGTCTCAACAATAGCCTTTTTCATGCTTTCCAAATCGATAACCTTCACCTGTCCTCCCTAGATAGATCTTTTTCATCTCACCTGTATCACAGGTATTCATAAATTATGATATATTATCATCAATTTCAAATTTATAATTTTCTTATAAATATGTCACCCACAAATTTCCAAATTCCACATTTATTTTCATATCTGTTCTGCACAGGAACTAGATTCACAAGTATGGGACTTTCCTTCCCATAAAATTTTAGGTCCGTAGGCATTTGGTCTTCCTTGTGAGCTTAGAACACTGCCATATACAAGACCCTTTTCTTCCTACAATTTCAACATTCCTCACCAAACAAATTGTTAGTTTTCATGCACATTATATTTTCAAAACTATGCATACTAACAGTCCAAGTCATTTTCACCTATTCAAGGGTACATAACAAAAGGAAATATCATTATCTATGTATGCATCCTTTTAACATACCAAATTTTCCAAATGCAATTCACATATCAGTTGACTTTAAGCAGTGTGCCAATATTCATGGCCACATCCATACCCAATGTACCCTTACGTTAGGTTCAAGTTTCACATACTTATGACAAGCACCTTTTCATGGTGTGTTGGATCTCAACCAACCTCTTCACCATAGGTTTAATCATTCTCATTCACTCTTACAACATGACCATGCTTCCTGCTACAGGCTGATCATAAGCCCAAATCAACACATATGAAACCAAAATTTTCTCTTGAATGCACCCAAGCATTCTTCCTTCATTAGTAACCAGGGTGCCAACACTCATGGCCACCCAAATTTTCTTTTCTTTATCAACTACACAATTCAATTGGAGTAGTGGAAGGTCCTCTTTTCTCGATGGAAATTCATTATATTCCCTCTTATGCAAACATGCATTTCCTCAACGCATTCCATGCAATGTGATAACTATGAGCACCTTTATTGCCAATCTCCCTAGGTTGGTCATTGTACCCATGGTACTCCTTACTCATGCATTTTCCTGAAAGGATTATAACTTATCTTTGACTGAAATAGAATTCCTCTCTCTATTATTCGAGTTCTTTTCTTGAATCTTACCCTATGTTGGTCCTAAAGTCTGCACCTGACTGCTAAAGGGCAGAGCTAGGTCACCTCAAGTTTGTAATGGTTGTTTTTTTGGTTATTTGATTTTGTTGGTCAGTTGGAGGGTTGGTCTTACTAAGAAAAAATCATGGTTGGGTTGACATGATGATATGGATGTAGGTTCTCCTTGGTTGGCGGCACACAAATGACAAACAAGTGAGAAAATTGAGGGATGAACAAAGGAAGAACAACAAACAACTCAATGAATTATCTGTTGTAAGAAGTTTAAGTATTAAAATAATATTTCAAGGCATTAAACAAGTATCCAAATGCAATTACTCCCACAAGTTGCAATAAAACAAATTTTTACTAAAGCATTAGATATTTTGCAGGTTGCATATCAGAAAAGATGAGTTATACAATAGCTGAAAGGAAAATGAAATGTACTTTGCACACATAAAAAAATTACATTCAATATAAGAGAAAGAACACATATATATTTGAACATAAAGCACATTGTCATCAAAGCATATTCACCAGGTAGAGATATTTTATCCAATCATAGAATAGGTTCAACCAGTTTGATATATTTATTTCCTTCCCAAAAACTGAACCCTCAATTCATAAAAAAAATACATATTTATCAAAGTTGTAGAGGCTCACATCCATGTGAAATTGAGGCTTAAATCTACACTATCAGTTGGAGAACAACTTATTGAATAAAGTAAATATTGTTGGAGTATAGTAATGTATACTTAAAACTTGACTTAACAAAAAGGAAGTGGTTCATATCAAACACAGATGGCCACTTATTATGCCTTAATTTAAACAGTCTTGAACTTAAACAATTAAAACTACTACCAATGATAAAACTAAACTGATGCATACACTAAAGTGAACTGGGCTTTGAAAAAAATTGACTAGGACTGATAGAATTAAGTTTTGTATCAAGCACTTGTATCCATGTGCGTTGTTGGAGGACAACTGGGAGATAATTGTATAGACCACATATTCTTTAGATACCCCTCCATAGCAGTGTTATTTAAATTATCTCCTTCAGAAAGCAACAAGTCTTCTGGTGTTTCTTCAAGAGTCTTTGATACTTCTTCTGCATTCTGGAGTACAATTTTTCCAACTCCTGGTTGTGGTGTTGCAAGGTCTAGACTTGAAGATTCAGTTCTTGCACTTGTTAGGTGTCATCGACCTTCTCTGTTTTGACCTCAATCTGCATCTTGATCTGTGATAGACTTGTTGTGGTCAACCAGTGTTCTGCTCCTTGTTCTCACATTATATCGATGTGTTACCTCAGGCTCCTTTCCTTGTGTTGGTTTAATGGACCCCTGTACTCCCAAAGTATTAGTTTTAATCTCTGGTTTAATGTCCCATGGACTATGTTAAGGATCCCCTGCATGTGGTGAGGTGCCAATAGAGTCTTGCTCAAGATCAAGTCCATATTCGTGTATTTCCTGTTGACCGAAGTCTGTAGGATACTCCTTTTTCACAGTTACAAATGGCGTCTCTACAGTCTCACCCTCATTAGACTTTGATTTCTCCTTTTTCACTATCATTCCCTTCAAAACATTGACTGCCCTTTCTTCCATGCTGGCAAATTCAGAACTGTCATCATCCTCGATCACAATTGGTTGGGGGTATTTTAATGATGGCTTAAAAAGAGCCTTGGAGTTCAGCCTCAATTGATTTGTATTTCTAGTTATTCTTTTTGGCTTTCTTGGTGCTTCAATGTTTTGTTTTCCCTTCCTTTTTCCTGTCTTTTCTGGTTGCAGGGGATGCTTTAGGCAAGGCTTCTGTAGGAACATCCTTTGTCTTTACCACTTCATTGTTGTGTGACCCAAATCCAAGTTGCCCCCTCATTCTAGTCACAGGTTTATTAAGTTGTTGCTCGATGGGGGTTCTTTGCTCCTCCTATGAATGGCTTGATGAAAAAGACCTATGTGGTGTTACCAGTGTAGGTGGGTGTGTGTGGGAAACTTTTCCACTCTTGCTTTCCTTCCCCTTTTTCGTTTAAGACCTTAGTTGCATGCGAGGGGATGCCTCCTTCATGGAGGTCTCTGGATGTTCCTTATTTTAGGGCCTTTCCCCTTATTTGTTGCGGGTTGAACATGCTTCGTCGAGCTCCCAGGCTCTAGAGATACCCTGACCTCTATCTTATCTTTGCTTGCATCACCCTCATTTTGCAAATCAATCACATGTTCTTTCTTTTTCAATCCCATAGATTTGAAGAAATAACCCCCAAGGCCTTTCAAGTTCCTCTAAAGAAAAAGGCACTAGTAATTTAATTAATCCTTGATGGTACATGCTCTTGTGAGCAGATTCAGGGTAACTTTGAACCCTCCTTGCCACTTTGGTTAGGATTTTAAGCAGGTAATAGGGTAAGTTTAGCTCTTTATCTCCACTTAGATGCATAAGGAAACGAAGGTGATATCACTGTACTATGCTGAATCGACCCTCACCTGTTATATACCTCTGCACTGCTGCTAGGGATCCTTTCCAGTGTTCCTTTATCCACAACACAAGGATTCCTTGGCTACAATTAGGGTCTTGGTGCTCGGGAACCAAGAATTTATTGTAGAGGTTGAGAGGCAACTTGCCTTTCTTAAACCATCTTTTTGCACAGACAGGGAGAGAAAAAGTTGCTCAAATGAAGTGCTTTGTAATATGAATCCAAGTATCCCTAAGCTGGGTCTAGAAGACATCGAATGTCTTCCGGGAAAGCATATCCATGGTCGTGTGGTGTCCTTCAAATGTGCACAGGAAGTCATACCATTCCACATTTACGAAAATATCCTTGATTTCGGGTATGGCCTCAAAAACCTCAAGACCCTGTGGCTCGGTCCTGTTCAACTGCCATCGCTCTTGGGGAGGAACAATGGTGTACATGGTAATTCTGTTGTCGATGTTGCAGTGAATGTGAATCTCCTCATATTGAAACCAATACCTGTGTGTTGTTAACCCTCCGTTCAAGATATAGTAGCCATGTTGAACCAATTCAGTTCTCACGACCATGAATGATGCTATATAATGATGAAACCTCGTGAAAAATAGTGTGGAGGCACACATTTATGATCATGCACATATGCATGCACCATTCAAACGATTAAACATTTAAAATAATACATTAAATTATTAAATGATTTAAAAATTAGCATGCCAACCACATTTTTCAAGAATAGGTTCTTGCAATCATCCTTTTTATGCATATAAAACACTATAACACCTTCTATGAGCTCAACCAATGATAATCATGATGACAAGGACTTCAGACTCAAACCATAACATGTAATTACCCTTCAAGAAAACAAAAATATAGTGCAAAAAATCACTCAAGAGAGGTAATGATAAAAACTGAGTCATTTAGTAATGGGGAACCAACTTAACCAATCAGAAAATAAATGATATTTTATGGAGGTATAGGGTAATGAGAGAAGAGGGGTAGGGGTGTAGACTTAGGTCTCAACATTGTCTCCAACTGGGGATAACACCCCCCTGTGGGGTGCTGATAACAACAGATTAGGTGCCTTGGAATTCAATAACTTCCTCCCACCTCCCTTATCTTACCTCTGTTTATATTTGTCAGCCATGTATCTCTGTCACTGTCTCTCAACCATGCATCTCTGAAATTCAAAACTGTATCTACACCCCAATGCCTTTATTGAGCCATGGAGTATTTTTTAATACACAAACTAACTAATCAAACACAAATGAAAAAGAAAAGAAGCTATGGTATAAGAGGGACCTTCCCTCCGTCTTTCAAGCAAAATAGTGTTTCAGTGAGTGCCCATTTACTAGGCCTCCAAAGATATTAGTATCATATAGATTGTGAAAAACAAATATATTATTGTCCAGAATATTAACCACCTTAAAAGGACCAAACCAAATGTTATCAAACTTACCATGCTTAGGATTCTCATCCCTTCTGGCATCCCACCTCAAGACCAGGTCGCCTTCTTGAAATATCTCCTTCTTGGTTTTCTTTTCAAAAGTTGTTTTGACCTTTCTTTGGTATGCCTTAGTTATCTGATTCAATGCTTCTCTCTTTTGTTGAACCTCTATAATCTGAAATATTTTCCTCTGAATGTCATTTGGCTCAGACAGGTAGACCGATTTAAGTAGGGAAGACATCATCTATCCCATAGACTAGCTAAAATGGCGAGGTTCCCAAATATCTCTTGGTGTTGATCCCATCAACCCACAAGACATACTTAAGTTTAGAGTCCCAGGATTTCTTGTTTTCAGTCAACAATTTCTTGATGATCCTGATCAAAGTCTTGTTCGATGACTCATCCATCCCATTTCCCTGAGGGTAGTAGGGTGTGGAATGTGTTAAGGAAATGTTATGGCTACCACATAAGTCAATCATGGCCTTGGAATTAAATCCCTGGGCATTGTCTTTTATTATCTTTCTAGGGGAACCAAACTTGGAAAAGATATTTGTCTCCAAGAAGTTCATGATCACCTTGTCAGTAGCATTCCTGGTGGGAACAACCTTGATCCATTTGGTAAAGTAGTCAATGGCAGTGAGAATCCACTTATACTTCCCACTCGAGGGTGGATTTATCTCACCTATGAAATGTAATCCCCATTATGAAAGGGACCATTGGTAGTGATAGGATTTAGGGGTAGTGAGAGTAATTTCTATTTGTCTGCAAACTTCTGACATTCATTGCATGCCCTTACTATGGTAAATACATCAGATAAAAGGGTAGTCCAGTAGTACCCTGCCCTTAGGATCTTGAGGGATGTGGATTTCCAATGTTGGTTTCCTCCACAAACTCCTCTGTGCATATCCGTTGTGACTTGTTTAGATTCATCTTCATCAAGCAAGAACCCTCCAATACAAGTTCTGATTTAAAATGCAGAATTTTACAGCTTTTAATTTGAGAGACCTGGCCCTCATCTTTTTCAAATCTGGTGGAAATTATAGATGATGCAGAAGATAAACAACATCTCTGTACCAAGGTGAAGAAGAGTAGTTTTCATATACCTGCATGTTGTCCTTTCCAAACTATGTCATGGGTGCATTTGATTGGGTGAAGGTCTAATGTAATTCCAACGCCTTACAATTTGACTCTGATAACAACTTGGCAAGTCCCTGTCCCTTAATCAGCTTATTGGGTTTTATGTGTAGGTCATAATCCAATAATTTGACAATCCATTTCCCCCTCTTCCCTTCACTGTTTGGCTAGACCAGAATCTCTTTGACATTGTTGCTAGGAACATAGGGTGTTATGCTAGATTGTAACACATACACCATGAAGGCCTTCAAATATTTGACCAATGCATAAGCTTTATTTTATAATATGTCATACTTCATCTCAGCATATCGAAGGGCTTTGCTGAAAAAGGATATGGGATGTTCATTTCCTTCTTCATTTTTTTGCAGCATTACTGCAACAATGGTTTCCTCGGAAGCGAAAAAGAAGATAAATAACTCTTTGGAATAGTCAGGGATGGCCAATACAGGGGTTGCAACTAAAGCTTGCTTGATCCTTTGGAACATTCTTTTTTTGTCCAGTGACTACTTGATAACAACATCTTTCTTCAACATGTTAGTGATAACCATTATGATATCAACAAATTTTGGCACAAAGCACCTTAAATTTTTTATTTTGCCTATAAAAGACTGAATAGAATTCTTATTTCTGGGGATTTCAATTTCCTAAATGGAATCAACTCTTTTTGGGTCTATCTTTATTCCTCATGTTGATATGATGTGGCCTAGGAGCTTACCATCCAGCATGGAAAAGTGGGACTTCCTGGGATTCAAAGAGATCCCATACCTTCTGCATTTCTAGAAAATCTGCTCGAGGTGTTGTATATGTTCATCATTGCATTTGCAGAAAATGGTGATGTCATCCAAATATATAACCATAAATTTGTCTTTTTCTCCCATGAAGGTTGTCCATGGCCCTCTGAAAGGTGGCCCCTGCATTCATCAGTTCGAAGGGCATATTTTCGTACATGAATGTCCCCCATGGGGTGGTGAATGTTGTTTTTTATTTGTCTTGTTATCACACTGTTATTTGGTTATATCAAGAGTATCCATCCAACAAGGAAAACCCATGGGCACCTACTACCCTTTGAAAAATATGGTCCATCTTGGGAAGGGGGTAATTGTCCTTTAGGGAACACTTTTTGAGATTTCTGAAATCAACACACACGCATATTTCCCCACTCTTTTTCCTGACAGGTACCAAGTTGGCCACCCAATCCGAGTACCTCAAGGGCACAATAATTCTGGCATCAAGCATTCATTTCAACTCTTTTTCAATAATGGACATTGGCATTTGATTAAGTTGTCTAATATTCTATTTGAATGGTTTAGAACAAACCTTCAGAGGGATATCATGTTGGATGATGTTAGTGTCAAATGTCTTCAAATCCTCATATGACTATGCAAAAATATCAACAATTTTTTTCATGAGGCTGAAATACCTGTCTTTTTGTTATGGATCTAATGCCTTGGACAATTTGACTATTTTGGGGTTTTCAGTTGTCCTGATGTTGTAGTCCATTACCTCTTCTTGATTTTTGATGGCATCTTCTCTGCAGACATCATAACTGTCAAATAACCTTTCCAGTGGCACTATACCCCTAGGGATGTGATTTGTTTTAAGTTCTACAATGTTGTGGCCAACCACTTTGTTCAATAGATGAGATGTTTGTTGATTTTCTGATTCATCATCTTCACCCTCTTAATCTATTGAAACACTAGATAATTCTTCAATGGTCTGCATAAATATTTGTAGCTCCAAATCATTAAAAAAGACTTGCTAGTGCATTATGTTGTATGGTATTGTTGTCCTATGTCTGACTTCCACTTGATACTTAAGATTTGGACCAATGGGAGGTATGAAGGTATTGACAACCAAGGCCAAATAATCCTCCTTCTGATTTGCCTCTCTAGGAATGAAGGATATGTTAAATGCTAAAAAGAAGTTGTCAACCAGGTCCCATACCTCATTCATGTATTGCTTGAGCCTTTGTTGTTTGGCTTGATAGATGTTTTTGACTTGGTTGATAATCCACTCAGAATCACCAAAAAATACCAAACTGTCAATGGCCATGTCTTTGGCAGTCCTCAACCCCAACACTAGAGCTTCATACTCAACTATATTGTTAGTAGTCTCAAATTCCATCTTGTAAGAGAGTGTTATTACCTCCTGTGCAGGGGAAATGATGACTATACCAGCCCTAGAACCTTCCTTTGATGAAGAGCCATCATTGCAAAAATAACCATTAGCTAAGTGTTTAATAACATTGAATTTGTTTTCCCATTCTCTATAGATTCGAGCTCCTTTGTTTGTGAATAACAATTTTCCAAGTCATTTTTTCAATTTACCATCAAGCAGTTAAAGTGATTTGTAATATTTGATCCTATGGCCAACATATACCTAGTATTATTATATTGTTGTGCTTGTTGTTGTGTGTTTATTAATCTATTGTGGGTCAAATATTATTGTGATTTAAATGCAAAGAAGTCAATGTTACAAGAAACAATCACATATAGTAGCTGACAAAAAAATTATCCCATAGAAATCCAATTTGGAAAAATTCAGCTTGAAATGGATTGCTTGCCTCTTTTATTGAATCTCAAGGAAACATATTAAAAGCATTCAATTATGTGTCCATCTCGCTCTCTTTGTTCTATATGTTCAATCTTTCATTTCACTATTGCAATCTAGTTTTGTGATTTGGTTGATTGGTCTATTACAATTGTAATGGATAGTTCTTCCATTGATTTTAAGATATTGGTAATAAATGTAGTTGTGAGTGTATCTCTCCTCTATCCTTCTTTGCCTCATGATTTTCATTCAATCCAGGTTATGATTGGACCATATTGAATTTGTATTTTTGATTGACGAAGTTTATGATTATTTCTTGTTGCTTGACTTAGTTCCTTGGTGAGGTTGAGAATAGTATGGGTTTGATCTAAATAAGGACACCCCACTAGACCTCTCCATGCCCTTGAGACCCATGTTTGCAATCATTTGACTTCATAGCCCAAACAATATGCATCAATCATCACAAATTCAACCAATATGTTTGATACAATGTTCTTGTATTTTCATTGAGATTCTTGAATATCCAAGGGATCAAGTTGCATTGATGTGGTATTGGGGAATTCCCCCTTGAACTAAAAAAGAACTAGCCTAAAGTGAGAGGAGTGTTGTTGTGGTGATATTGGGAAACCTCCTATATGTCACTAGATATACCTTGATTAGGGGATTTGATGTTGTGTAATTTAGTTTTGGGAGCTAACAAAATGACGTTATTTCCGAGGACAAATTCAAGTTCCCTAGAATCCATAGATATGTTGATTTATGCGGTGAGACATTCTTTGGAATACTATTATCTTATCTAGCGGCTCCGTGAATGCAACACAAGAAATGATTGTAGAAAGTTGTGACACTTGCTCATGGAAAATCCATTGGTGGGACAACTTGTGCATAAGATGTTAGTGGCTAAAATTGATGTTATATCCATGATGTTAGATTAAATGTTGAAAGTGGAAGAAAAGGTGATCTATTAGCTTCATGCAAATCAACATCATTGTGTCTTGGTAGTAGTCACTAAAACGCTTAGACCATTTAGGGAGTGGTAAGTGAATATTTGGGATAGGACCCAAGGTTTGGAATAAAATCAACAAAACCATTAGCCTTACTAGTGTAGAGCCTATCAAGCACCACATAGTCAAGAACAATATGAAATATTTTGACAACATGCACATCTTTTCGAAGAAGAGTTGATCTCTCATCCAAAATTATAAAATCCAATGGTATAAATGCATAAAGATTTAGAACATGTGATGGAAGTGTTGTGCCAAGTTGTAGGAACTCTCTAAAAAACAAAAAAACTATTGAACACAAACAACAAAATCACTATGGGCATGTGAAATATTACTATATGTACAAGTACCATAAATTTCAACCCTCTAACATTGCTTCAACTTGCTCCAACGACACAAGCAATCTGGTATACACTGATAAACTCTCAAACAATAGTCTGCATAATTGTCTACATCCTATTCTACCTATTCAATGAGGATTATTTAGCTATGGGAAGTAGTATGACTTTTAATAAATATATTTCTATGTGTGATGCTCCCTCCTTGATTGATAATGGAAAGAGTATTGTTGAGGTTGTTGTAATTATGGAAGATGAGAAACCTCTTGAGCTTGCTTTAAATGATGAATGTTCCTGTGATCTCGTATCTATTACAAGGGAAGGGAAGGAAGGAAACATTAGTTTCTAGAGTTTTTATGAAGATCCCATTTACAATACAAATAACGAAGACTTGAAACTAATAGGTATTACATAGGACTCTTGTGGGTTTGTTGACGATAAAAATTTCAATGAGGAATTTGCTTGCAAAGTATTGCTAAAGCCTATTATTTATAAGCTAATAATAGATACAATACTAGTAGGTGGGACCCCCTTGTAGATTGGAGGACCAGATCTAGTTTTTATTCGATGTTTATGTTGTTGTTTGACACTCCTTATAGGGTTCTACATGATTGATGATGAAATATTGGTTCTATTTTGTTATAAAAATAGGACCGTGGAGCAATAAAATAAAACAAATGCGGAAACAAAACACAAAAGATACACAATATAAGAGAGACACAGATTTACGTGGTTCATCCAGTGTGGGCTACATCCACCAGA